>VZRX01020695.1:5631-61088 GCA_013398075.1 Notiomystis cincta
GGGGTTTCACTCTGCACCCCCACAGCCCACAGGGATTTCCTCAGAGCTGTGGGAGGGAGACAAAGCCCAGACGAGTCCCCAAATTCTTTGACCTTAACAATATCGATATAAAATACACAGAACCCAACAGCAACTTGTCCCAATAAATCCCAGAACATTTTCCCAACTCCCAATACCCCAACTGCCCCCACCACAGTCGTACATCTCCCACTTTAACCAGGCCACCAACACTTATTTAGGTAATGAAGTTAATCATTTCCTTAACCTCCGTAGCTAATTAAAGTCCACAAGAATTTAATTAACATATTAACCTATTACAACAACCCATCCCTTGATCAATATACAAAAGCCAGCTCAATTCTGTTTATGACATTCTGTTAGCAACAAATGTATCTCAGAATTGCAGCAACTCAGAGGCTCTTTTTGGTCTTCTCTTTAGGATGTCAGTTCCACCACCACAACTTAAAGAGAGTGGGGGAAAAGCCAACACAAAACATCCTCACGTGTTTTAAATCAGGAATACAAAACTGAGATTTTAACAAATCACCACTGCCTAAACAGAGATCACCAAAGCATTGAACGAAGCTTTTTTTTTAGCCCAAATTTTGTTGGAGGTCTTATCAGAAGCATTTTTTTTCCTCTCTTTCAAGCAAAAGGGATGGGAAGGGAAAACTTTGAAAATCTGATGTTGAAAGCACTCGATGACTTTCTGGTTATCTCCAACAAGGCCAAATTTAAAGGATTACCCTGCCTGCTGAGGGCTTGAGGCACACACTGCAGTAGCAGCTGCTTCATCAGTTTTCCTGTTAAAAAAGCTTGGGAACAGCATGGAAGCAGTCAGGCTGTCTGTGCCAGGGAAATCAGAGTAATGGGAATATTTGGAAGAGTAACTGAAAAAGAAAGGTTATACTGATGAGAGAAAAGCACTGGCCTCCATCTCCAAAGCAGAACACCTGCTTTGGGATTTTATTCTTCCAATTTCTGACAAAGAACTGCCTGTAATAAAACATCAATATATGGTAAACTCTATAAAGGAAACTGAGGTGGAAAATATGCCCTCACCTTAAAGACAAGAAATGAGGCAGGAAATCAAATCAATGGTCTGCTCAGGCTGATGGCTCCAGTTTGTATGAATTAGGGTGGCTGAAGTAGTTTTCCCTGTAAAAGAAATTGTTGGAAAGATTACAGTGTTGTCTGGTATTAGTGCAGAGCTGATGGAGGGGCAGATTACACATCAGAGTCCTGGGGCGTGGGGAGAATCCAGAGCAGAGGGTGTTTAACTGCCAGGAACCAAATGAGAGCGTGGAATGTTTCCACTGATCCTTCAGTGAAGGGCACCTGCCACCTCTGAGCACAGAAAAGCAGAATATTCAACTTCTCTTCCTACAGGAAAGTTCCTGTGGACAACAATTTCCATGAATTTAGAGCCCTGCCAGGCAGTTCACCCATAAACACTGAAGAACAATTATCAGCTTTTAATTAATCCCACTTTCAAAATTTCCCAACAGCAAAAGACAAATCTTTGCCATACCTTTTCAGTCTGAACCAGGGGAGAAGGAAGGAGTTTTCCTTAAATAAAAGGACTTTTTCCTTCTTTATTTGTCTTCTCCACAGTGGAAAAAGGGAACTTCCCATGAAGGGAAAGAATTTAAAGCTAAGCAAGCTGCTGTGTCTGAGAATCCTAAAGATGGAAGCAAAAGATACCATTTAGGCAATTTCAAAGCCACTCAATTACTGGGTACAATTAAGCATCTCCTCACAAAGAGAGCAGAAAGTCCCCAAACCCTCTTTACATCAAAACACCACATTGGCCAAGTGACCGTTTACAAAAATTACATTAATTGCATTAAACCTTATATTTTCTGGGGAGGAGGAAGAAGAAAGCTTTTTACACACCACAAATACAGCCAGTTCAAAAGGGCAGTTGGGACTGTTTGTTAAAATTAAAACCATCCAGGATGATTTTTTTAACTGCATTTCCTCTTTGTTCTTTTAATTCTCAAAGGCCTGTAAGGCAGTAACTTACAGCACAGCTGAGTTTGCCTGGACACAGAGCCCTCTGAACTGGAATTCTGGAGCAGGGAAAGAAAGGGAGTTGACTCCCAGTTGATTGTGAGCAGAGGTTTGCTGCTAGGCTGGGCTCCCTGCTGGAGTTAGGAACAAAGGAGAGTGGCAGGAGAAGTTAAAAAGTGCAAAACTGGTCATTTCTGTTCTGCAAGGTGCAAGTCTTTATAAAAGGTGTGACAAAGTGCACTTGACCTTGGAGCCTCCTCCTGTGCATCCCACCACAACCCTGATCATACTGAGACCCCAATTTACCCCATTAATACCCCTGGTGTGGCACCTTTCAGCCAGGTAACAGAAAACCACATTTGGAGACACAAAATTCCACCTGCAGGCAAGAAAATTTACATTGAGCAAAAAAACAAAGAACAAAACAATCCTAAAAAATAGCACCACAAGAGCAGTTTTCTTTTATTCTGGTATTTCTCCATAGTAATAAAACAAAACAAATCAAGGTGTTTCCAAGAAGTTTTAATGACAACTTCACAGAATATTCTTGAGTAAATTGTATCTTGAGCAGCACTTAAAACACTTTCTTGATCTTCTTGGTTCTGTACAAAGGTGGAGACTGAACTGAACTCTTCCCATGCTCACTGCAATGCCAGAACCTGCTGTTTGTCCTCCAGAACTGCTTCCTCATCATCCACCTGGCCTTCATCCCAGTCCCTTAAACAAAACACACCCCAGTGATTTCAGCACCTCAAATCCCCAGGTTCCCTGCTTCAAGCCTTGCTGACATACATTCACATGTGTCAAACTAAAAGGCCCCAAACCAGCTCAGACTGGAGATTTTTTCAGTGTGTACAGACAACTCTAATTCAGCTTTTCCCTCAGTTTCTGTCACAAATCTCTGAATCAGCTCTGAACACAGCAGGGAGTTCACTTCAGGACTTCTGTGGCTCTGGGGTTATGAGACCCCAGTAAAAAACCAGTGAGACACAACTTCAGGAATTCCTTTATTGCCATCCTCAGTGTCCAAGGTGAAGTAACAAATGTGGTGAGTTTGAGGTTATTGGCTCAGCTGCTCACAACTTCTCAAAGCTACCTTACAACCCAAGAACACAGGTGATTCCTAAGAGATTTACCTCATACATCTCAGTGCTAATGCACTGACAAACCCACAGTCCCCAGATTTACCATTTGGAGTCTCAACAACAAAATCCATCCCTCAATTCTGACTCTGAGCTGCCTGAGAAGGGGATTTAGAACACCAAGACACCACACAGGTCCTGCTGACATTTGTAATTAGCATGTAGTGCACAGCCAGAGAGTTGGGGCTGGGTTTATTTCAGTTCTGACATGGCTGGCACCTTGAGTAATCTAAAATATCATAAAAAACCACCCAACAAGTTGAACTTACCCAAAAATATCAAGTGTGTCGTGGTCTTTCAGCTCCAGGGTGTTTTGGAAATCTGCATTTCCACAGATCTTCTCCCAGGGTCTGCTGGAGGAGGTTCCATCTTCACAAGTTAAGTTGTAATAATTTTCAGGGCCTGAAATGGTTTAGGAGCAAATATGAACAAAAAGATGCAGTACTTCCACTATCAGCTTGATAAAAATTCACAGTATTGACAAAAACTTGCCATTAAAAGTCTCCAACCTACTCTAGCTGATGAAAAATAACACTACAAATTAAGATTGTGCTTTTCAATATTTGTAACTTTTTTAATAACACCTATAAATTCACCATCTCATCCTCCAGAAGTATCTTTCAGAAAAAGAAATATGATTTAAGTATTCTGCACAACACCACAAATTTTGTGTGAGGGGAGACACTGAAGGACTGCAGAAAGCTCAGAAGTTTGGTTCCTTTTTTTTTTAATTTAAACTAACATGAATAAAATATAGACACTTTCCAATATTTTCCTGGGATTCAAAATTGACAGCTTTGATTTCTGCACACAGCATCATTTAAATTAAAATGTCAACCTGCTTGCTCATGATGTGAGAAATAATGTAGAGCTACATTTCTTGGGATGGAGACAGTTGAAATTGAGAATGGTAACACAAAAGTGCAGCTACAGTTATTACTTGTGTCCCTGTTTCTTACAGTTCATATAATCAGACTTTCTTCTGTAGCAGGAAGAAATCCTTTATTAGATCAGTCCCACATTGTACCAGTGACTGCCAACACACACAAATACACCAACTCCTTCTAGAGAGTTTATTCTCTGACTATTCAAGCTAAGAGGGGAGAAAAGGGGCAGCAGCACAAGTAGAAACTAAGCCAAATAAAAAGAATTATTTGTGATAGCTGAAAAGAGGTAATTTTTAACTCCAAAGCCCATTCTCACAAAAAAAAAAACCAAACAACAAAATACAAATGCACAAATTAAGACCTAAAAATGACAAATTCAATAGAGGGTCTCCATTTTAAATAATTAAAATTAACCTAAGTAGGACCTCAGAACTGTGGCTGTCCCTACCTGGGCATGGCAGCCGTCCAAGCATCAGGGGAGGATGTTTATTCTGAGCCTTGAAAGCATTTGCAGCTCTCTTCAGTTGACTTTCTAAGACCCCTTGAACTACAGAGTCATCAGCATATTCACTTAAGCTTCTTTCAGAAATCCACTGCCCATCTCCTGAAATCAAACATTATTAGGGGAAATTATTTGCAGGTTTGGGGTTAATATGCATTTACTGAATTGAATGTGTGAATTAAAGAAGACAAATTTGTTACAGATATATAACAGACTAAAAGCTTATTTTCAAGTGATAAATTTAATCAGATAAATGATGTTCACTTGTTGTTTCATATACACCATGAAAAGCCATAGGAACCTGTTGGAACCAAATTCTCAGGGAATATATTTATATAAAGAATTAGATAAACTTATGGCACTGGATTTCCTCAGGGTAGGAAGTTTATTTTATCCTTGCCCAGCATCACTTGTGTGGCAGGACTGTCACTCTTAAAGCAAGCTGGATGGAAGGGGACTCCAAAAAGATGATAATGTATTTTTGAGGATTTATTCACACAACAGTACCTGGAAAAGGGATACTCCTGTCTGTAGGGCTGGAGGCAGCAACCAGGCAAGAAGGTGCCTCCAGCTTTTCTTGTTTAGGGCTTGCACCTACAACAAAGAAACCTTCAAGTCCCTGATACGAGGTAGAAACAGATTTCTGTCTCCTGGCTACATCCTGTAACTTGAATAAAACAGATATTAGAAACAGGAAAGGAAACAGGAAATTTTATAAACTGTAAATTTAGATTAATAAAATGCTCATTTCACAGAGCTCAGACTGATTTGGACAGCCTGCTGTAATAAATATTCATGAGAATGATGTTTTTGCTCAAGATATGCTTTAAAATCCTAACATCATCTCATGTTGTGAGAGCCTGAGTCTGTTCTTTCACTGTGGACATGAAAAGCAGTTTTTCTTTGTGTTCACTTTAGGGTACATAAAGGAATGTAATCACTGTTTAGCCATGACTCCCAATTGATGTCCCAACCTTTGCTATGATTTTTTGCTTTTAATTTTATTTTCAGCAGAAGAACATTTGAAGAATTTGTTAGATAAGTCTATCTACATTTTTTGGTCATTTAGTCAAGAGGTGAAGTAACATTAATACAAACATGGGAAGAGCTGCTCCTCCAACACCTTTTTTTTAATGTCTGAGATGAGTTTGTTCTCTCTTCCTTTTTTTGAATATTAACAGAAAACTGGCAACACAAAGTGAAGGCCTTCATCCCCTACTTATCAAATATGGTAGGCAGTGATAATCCTCTAAATCTAAAGTAGATTAACCAACATCCCTTGCCTATTTAGCAATTAATGACATAACTTACTGCTGATGATTTTGGAATTAAAGGCATGGCCAAACCCTGACTGTTGCAGGCACTGCCCAACTGTTGGGGCTCTCTGCTGCTTTTCTGCAGCTCAGTCTCAGGGAGGTCTCTGCCGCCCCTTCCTCCTCCTCCAGTCTCGGGGAGGTCTCTGCCCATTCCCTCCAAGGAGTTACAGATCTCCTCAGGAAGTTCCCAGGAGCTCAGTGATGCTCTCCCAGCGTTTGGTTCAGTTATCATCCTCTGCACTGCATTTATGTCAAGATCAGTGTAGACAAGCCATTTTTCTGAAAGAGTACAATAAAATCATGAAAACAGCAATATTTATAATGGAAATGAAGATTATTCATAATATCCAAGTCCACTGTTTTCTTCATGAACTTAAAATACAAAATCTCCATTAAAGCTAAGGAAAGGCAATAGTAGAAATGTCATAAAATTTCCTTAAAAGCATTATAAGGTTTGAAACCCATCCTATCAGGTTGGGAATGATTCTTTAAGTTGGTTTGCTTTGTTATCTGTGTTTATCACAGTGCTCACACAGCCCATCAAATTGTGATAGCCCAGAGAATAGTACATCATTTAATGATCTTTAATTACTTTTCAGACAACTGTAGATGACTACCCCATCCTATATGGGAATGATAAACTGGACAAATTTATGTACTTTGAACAAAGAAAAACTTCTCACATTTACCTTGAGAAATTTCTTTAGGAGAAATAGGATTTCTGTTGAGAGGAAAAAGGAAAAAATACTGAGAGTCAGCTGAGGAAGTTAACTGACAAGAAAATTTTCCCATTTTCCTCTTTTCTCTTTTAAAGGTCTGGTTCTGTGTTGTTCTGGTCTGCAAATGCTGAGCTTTGATGCAGAGGAAGAGCCCAGAAGAACACAGAGCAGGTCACAGTTAATCAGACAAATGCTGGGAGGTCAGAAGAATTGCAGATGTATCAGTTATTACTTTGGTCTGGAATTACAAGGTTATTTAAGTGAGAGTACCTTGAATGTGCCCAGCACTGACCAGGGACAGAATTTGTATGTGAGTTCCTCTCCTGCTGAGCTAAGAGCTCAGGAAAGAGAAATTCTACTAAAATTCAGCACAGGCAAACACAGAAATGCAGCTCACATGGGTTAGGATTTCAAAGTGCTGCCTTCTCTAGCTACAGGCAATTAATATTCCCTAGAGGCTTTAAAACCATGTACAGTCAATGATTCCGAGCTATAACTGACTGCAAAGAAGAGCCCACATTAATTAGGAACTAGCCCCAAATTTGGGATTTTTTCCCTTTCTTCTCCCACAATCTCTGCATTTCTGATACCTTCCACACTCCAGGGGGTCAGTTTTGATTTGGTTATTCACTGCCACAGTTCCAGTTTCCTCCTCCAAAGAGGCTGAAGATTCTTTATGAGACTGAACACAAAACAAAAACAAAGACCAATACTCAGCAAAAGACAAAAATTTTAAAAATAAATAAAAAAATTTAAAAGTGATGAAGAGCTGCCAGACTTTGTGTATAAATCCCGTGTAGTGCATGAACATAATTGAAAAAACTTACAGGGAACTTACAGGAATTTTCCACATTTGTGCAGAAAACAATGCACCAGCATTCCTACTTATTGGAAGTTATTTAAGTGTTGCTACTTTAAACATTTAACAGATCAAAACTTAAATCAATTCATTGTTGAGATTCATGAAGTCCTGTATCAGATACTTACATCATCAAGGAACTCAATTTTCAAAGTGGACTCTGCATTTTCAGAAATGGTGCTGGATTCTTCCACTCCATAAACAGATGCCCAGTATTTCTTCACTTCTTCAGCTGTGAAATAGAAATACTTTCAGGCATTTCATTTTTTCCTGCTCAAAACACACTCAAAAGTGTAACATTTCTATTTATTATGAAGAACCACAAATTTCCCCTTTTATTATTGCTGCTTTTAGCAGAAACTGGTGAAGAATAGAACTGCAATCATAGGAAAACATCTCCAGGAAAAGGTATTTTAGATTGAATAAACAGAGATCTGTTACACCTGTTAAGTCCTCAATATCATCATCATCATCTTCATCATCATCTTCTCCCCCTCCTCCAGTCCCAGCCTGTTGAACACTCAGGGCTTGCACAGGCCTTGAATCTTTCATGCAACTTGCAAAACTTTGATCAACACCAGTTCTGAAACAGGAAAAAAAAAAATCAATATTGAAAACTCATGCTTTTTTAATAGATCACAAAAAAAGAGGAAAAATCCCACCACAGCCTATTTACTCCAGCAGCACTAACTAACTCCTCCTAATTGCACTGAGATGATCTCACACCTCAGGAACTCAGAAAACAACTCTGTAATGTCCATAAAAGAATCCTGAGGATTCTTCTTTTTCTCTGTAAAATTCTCTAGCAACTGCCCCAAAAATCAAGCAACCAAATGTCAAAACCCAGTCATCAAATTCTGCAATAAACTGACAGCAAAGAGAATCCCTCTAAAAACTACCTCTGCAGGAATTCTGAACTATTCAGTGATCAAGTCAAGTTATAATCATTATTTTATTAAAATAAAGCCCCCTGTATACACGCCCCTTAACTCTTGATAATATATTTAATATTTTAAAAGTTTAATCTGGATTTTTGTTAATTCAGTATTTCTGAATTCTTTCATTAGGAGCAGCAAATTCAGCAATACCTTCTGTATTTCTTCAGCAGGAGTTTCTCCATGTAACTCATGCCATCCTGGAATTCCACATGGATGGGTTCCTTCAGAACAGTAACATTGGTCTGTACCTCACAAACCCCCACAGGTTCTGTCAGAATTATTAAAAAAATTATACAGCTGTTCAAATTTATAAACATGTTATTTACCTACATTATTCTTGAATGAACACCACATTTTGAGTCTGTGCTTAGCTCAGTCTTTGCACAGCTCCAAAGTTTAAGTGGCCAGCAATATTATATTTACAGATCACAGCCATAAAAACTCATTTATTGCAGATTACTACACTGGAGCCATAAAAAGAGTGGGGGGATGGAAATCCATGACTCCACAGATAAAAATCTCACAGAAAAGAAAGTAAAAAGGGGAAAAAAATCAGTTTAATATTATTTTGTACAAAAACCCACAGAGAAAAACCACCATCCATGGACTAGAGGAACAAGACCAGCTTGCACAAATCCAATCAGACCAGAGGAGTTTTCCTTATTTTTCCATGCACACTTCAGCTGATTGCAGCTTTTCACTGGGACAAAAAAATATTAAGAGCCTGTGGAAGGCAAGCAGAAAATGTACTTGGATAGAACACACAAAATCCTGAGCCCTGCACATTCCTTGCCTCAGTTTTATGTTTGAGCACTGCACTTCAGCTCAAGTGCCACGTGAGACACAAAGCTATGGAAAGGTACAGG
The DNA here is from genome assembly GCA_013398075.1 of Notiomystis cincta. Lineage (NCBI taxonomy): Eukaryota > Metazoa > Chordata > Aves > Passeriformes > Notiomystidae > Notiomystis > Notiomystis cincta. Next base: position 14,874 of record VZRX01020695.1, read on the forward strand.
AAAAACCTGACCACTGCCAGAGATCATTCCAAAAACTGAGCTGAGCACTCACCTGCCTAGCATTAAAAAAAAAAACCTTCAGATTATTGTTATTAATAAAGGAACACTGAGAAATAATAAAATGGATTTTCTTAGCTTAACATAGTATCTGCCTTCACTAAGCAAAAAAAAAAATAAAAATCTAATTCCCCCAAATGGCTTCTGATACACCCAAAATATCATGAAAACAGAACAACCCATACCTGCTGGGACCTCACTGGCACACAGATCTCCTCCAGGGTCACTTTTACCTTTTCTCCATTGAAGCAAAGCTTCCTGAAAAGACTCTGCAGATGCCTTCTCATCGAAGGCACCACTCAGCAATAATCCTTTGTCCTGCTTCCCAAGCCTTGCACAGGTTGATTCTGAGGCTGGTTCCTAAATCAGTTCCACAACATTACTAATTAAGCATTTCTGACAAGCAGCAACACTTTTAGTGTCAGCTCTGGAAGTGCAGCACTCAATTTTCTGGGCTCAGCTGAGCTACCTGGTAATCAAGATCACTCCCATTTTATGTGGTCTTGGTCACAATTAACTGCAAAGATCTATCAAGAGCTAAATAAGAAAAAGATTTTTCTATTACCAGACACACAAAAAACCTACATTGAAATGCTTCCAGTGGCCATGGACACCCACATTCCATGTATTGAACAGAAATCCATGGAGATCCCATATCCCATGTGCTGGACAGAAAGCCATGGACACCCTCATCCCATGTATAGGAGGGATTAAATGAGGCATTTAATGCAGCATGTCTCATTTAAAGCAATTTATGAGCTATGTACTTTACTAATGAAGAGCTGGAGAGGTCAGCAAGAGGAAAATGGGTCATTTAAGGGGCTGACTGGGACAGCAGTTCACACATGGAAACAGCAATCCAGGGAAGTCCAAACTGTAACAATGAGATGGACTGAAAACAGCTACAAAAGGACAACACCAGTCCTGCACTGGGACTTCACTGGGCTTCAACCTTTATTAGAACAAAGCAAATTGCTGTGGAATGTTTTCATTACCAACTCTTGGATGACTATCAAGCAAAACCACGAAATAGTTTATGAATTTATGGGAAAGACCAGAAGGAAAGGTCCTTTGTCTAGGCATTCTCCAAGTGAGGGATGTGTTCTTGCCACGAAAAAGCAGCAAAGGTACAGACAAAGAGCAATGAGAGGGTCAAACATCAGCAGCCCCCTACAATCAGGATGTTTTCCCATCTTCTCCTTTCCACCTGCCCCATGCTTTAGCTGATCCATGGACTGGATGCACATCCAGTGGCACTTGTGATTTGTAAAAGGAATAAATCGTGGCTGGTAAAGGTGTCAGTGTCTGCACGTTCAGGGCATTCCCCCATCCTCCCACGGCTCAAAGCTCCCTGTACAGCTGGGAACAACTGCCCCTACCACGAGGCGAGGGAATGGCAGCCGAATTCCCGGCAGCAGCGAGGATTTCCACACCATTATTCCCGGGGCTCAACGATTCGCAGGCCCGGGGATCCCCGGGGTGCGCAGCTCCCGGAGCGTCCTGCGGGGGCGCAGCGCCCTCGGGCGGCGATTCCCGGCACTGCAGCCGCCCCCGCGCTCCGGGAGCGCTCCCGAAAAGCCGCTGGGAAAACCAAACACGCACCATTTGCGCTGCTGGGAGCGTGAGGGGTTCTCTGTTCCGCGAGGTTAATGCAGCTGGGAGCACGGAAGCAAAGTCCCCGTGGTTTTGCTGGCAGGTTTTCTTAAATTCCAAACCTGCACGTAACTTTTTCCCCAAGGAAAAGCATTACAAAGACACAGACACAAAGTATCAGCTCCTTTTGAGTGTGAGCAGCTCCAGGTGGTTTAATAAAAGCAATGGAAATGAATCACATCATGTATTACAGGGTAGGGAGGGGGGATCTTTCTAAGAGAGATGATACTTTTTTAGAATAAAAAATAATAAAGAATAAAAATGTTATTTTCTTATTCAGCAGTGGAACTTCTCTATTCACATAGGTTACTTCAAAAATCCAATTGTATGAGGCTACACCACACACTCTGGAGGCTGGGTTTCCTATTTATACTTGCTAAAAGGCAAAATTTCCTTATTTAATAGAAATCACTTCACACTTGATAATAGAAATTTCCACTCTAACACAGCCAGCAAGGTGCCAGCTTGGAAAGCATTCAGAATTCAACATATGCCCTGGGCCCTATCTAAGGGTTTAAAATTACAGAACATTCATGGACCACTTAATTTTGCCCTCTTTGCCTGCAACCATACATCTTATTTTAATCCCAGAGCAGTGTTCCTTAGCTAAGGATGAGATCAGCCTTCTTCAGTCATGCCCACATGCTGGGCAAATCAATAAAAATACAGTTTAAATAAATGCTGTAAGTGTTACCAGATAAAGAAGTGGTCACAATTCCAGTAACAGAACCATTTAATATTTCCTTGCATTCAGGGAGATCAGTCTGTAAAATTTCCTTTTACTTTATGGGCACTAAGGAATTCTGACAGAGAGAAAGGAAAATGTGTGCCTACACACTGCCACAAAATAACTCTGTACGCATTAAATGGTGTTGCTAGAGTGTTATTTGTAAACAATTTACTTACCAGCAGCCCACCCTTCACTTCAGGCAGTCTACAGGACATCCCCTTCACTCCCAGTTTTTCATGAGCTACAACATTTCCTTTTTCAGGCTTAACTGGTTCTTTCACTCGATCTGGAACAAAACGAACAACAAAAAAACCCCAACTAATTCAGTATTCCAACTGATTTCTTCATTGTTTAACTGCAGCAGCCTCCAATAGGCAATAATCTACCAAGTTTAAGTTTTATTTGGTTGAGAAACATGTCTTTACCTTGAATCTTTTCCTTGAGTATTTGCAATTTCACTTTTTCTGGAGAAACCTAGAGAAAAGAATATTTACATCTATCTGTATCAGGCTCTAATGAAAAAAAAAAAAAAGGAGTAACTTCTACAGAATTAAGATATTACTGCTTTTAGGAAAATAGCAGGCCATGTATTTAAAGAGAAAACTCCATGGATTGCTCATGACAGCCATGAAGCCCAGGACCAATTTCCCTCCCCAGACATGAAATAACATCCTCATGACCCTCCCATGGTCTAACATCCCAGGAATTAATAATTTTCAGCATTTCTGCTCCTCAGTTTTCCCTGCAGAGTCCACTCTGCAGCCTCACTGCCCCTCCCTCACCTCTTATTTTTATTTTGCCCTTTGTTAAATTCTGCCTCATGCACCTCCTCCTCAGCCACCCCAGCTGAAACCTGAAGTCTCTGAAGCAGCAACAGCTCTGAGTTGCTTCTCTCAGAGAAGGAGGAAGAGAGAGAGGTGGGTTAAAGGAAACCTTTTCATTCTGATCCTCTCCTCTCACAGCCAAGCAGGCAATTTTATCGAAGTTCTCATTTTCTGCCAGTTTAAGGAAAATTGCCACAGACTTTTCCAAAAGAAAGTAAGTACCCCATTTGTACATACTAAAAAGAACACAGATTTTTCAAGGATTTAACAGGAAAGTTCTACATCCCTTCTTTTAAGTCTGAGCAAGGATGTCATAGAATAAGAGTCAACAAAACTGAGTTAAAGGAAAGACTGTAACTGAGGTGTATTTTATCTGTGAAGGCAGAGAATTTGCACTCAAAGCTCCACCCAAAGCCTTGTGTTTTATATCCACTACAGGCACCAGCCAGCCAAAGGACAGGCTCCCACCACCACCAGTGCCACTCTTACAGGATTCAATCTGTAGGAGCAGTGATAATTTGCTCTTTATTCCAACTAAAACCCCAACAGATCACCCAACAAAACTTGATGTTCCTCCAGCTCAATGGGAACCAGAAGCTTGGCATGGAAAATACACAGTCAGGAATTTTACTCAGATGGGGCTTAACCTTTTGGGTTTAGAGCATTTGAAATTTTCCTGTTCTGCAGCATAAATGTAGTTCTAAATCTTGTTATATTTTGAATAGCTTCACTTAAAAATATTGTTTCCTACCTTTTTCCTGTTTTCATTATTTTGTGGCAGAACTCGGGCTTGGATGGGCCTTGGTCCTGCCTGCCCAGATTTCCAGTGATAAGCACCTAACTTCCTACAAAGCAAGGGCAAGAAAAAACTTCAAAAATCAGGTCTTCTGCAAGCAAGAGAAACAAAAGTTTTCTTCAGCTTGTTAAATATGAACAAAGCATCAAAATAAAACCCTTGTCTATAGTACCAATTCCCCCAGAACATAAATACTCCCTTCCATTGAAACCTGCTCCACATCTACTTTAACAGCAGTAAATACATCAAATGTGTAAGAGAACACTTATTTTTAAACCATTCCAGTGGCCCAAGTTTTTAAACATAAAAAAATCTTATCAATTCTCAAAGGTTGGGTTTAGAAGAATAGAAACAGAAGCACATTTGGTGTGAGCTTTCATTTTCCCAGTTTACTCCAGGACTTCATCCAGCACTGTTAAAATACAGGAACTTTCAGATCCTTTCCAGCCCAAACCACTCCAGGATGGCACCAGTGGTGCAAATGCCAATGGCTCCTGTCCTGAGAGCTCACCACAGAAACCCTATCAGGGTTTGCAGGTACAAAACAAGAACAACACAGACAAAAGTGCCACACCTCATCTGGCAAACACTGCTCAGGCCAATGCTCACAGAGCTGCCAACAGCTGGCCCTTAGCAGCACCAAGGGAACCAAATCCAAGGCATTTGCATCCCCAGTGACAAAGCACAGCAGGCAGAAACTCGGGGAAAAGGAAGCAGATGTTGCAGAGATTTGCCAATGTTCAGAGAGGTTTAAACTTCCCCCCAGCAGCTCCCTCACTACACTGAGCTTGGTTCCAGGCCTTGTGCTCCACCATGCAGAAAATGGCTCTGTGGGAAGCTACACAAAGCTACAGGGGGATCAATACCGACAGCAGCAGCCTCTGCAGAAACCTCAGAAACCAACAACAGTGCAGGACAAGCCACTCTGTGTCCTGCTTGAAAGCTAAGGTGACAAATCCAGTCAGACAGGGCAAATAAGAGGGAATAAATGAGGAAAACAGAGCAAATATCCTATGAGTTTAAAATGAACAAAATCACAGGGAAGCAAATTTATCATTGGGAAGACTGGGGAGAGGAGGCTGAAGGCAATTGTGGATTCCAAACTTTACAAGAGGTCCAATCTGGGGAGGTGTGGAGGGAGCATCTCACTGGATTCCTCTTTTCCAAAGAGGAACCAAACCTATTTTCCCAAGAGAAACTGAACCTACCTCCTCTCCTCTTTCTCTCTGCTCATGCTTGACTGCAGCTGCTGTAATCTCTTCTCCAACTCTCTGTTTTCTGTTTCTAACTGCACTTTCTCCAACTGCAATTCCTTGATAGTTCTGGAGGAAATAGTAAAATATTCATTAGAAATTACCTGGAAGTGAACAAGGTACCTGAAGAAGTTCAAAGCAGAAAAAAAAGAAGTTGGAAAATTTTTCATCATGGTCATGTTCCTCTTCTGTCTCCCAGCAGGGACTAAAACATCTCTGGAAAATTTAGGACAGGTCAAGTACAAATTCCAACACAAAACTGATACAACTGTGCCTCTACTCCAAAAGTTTTGGGATTTAATTCTATTAAAATAAACAATCCACTGATTTCTTCAGCATGTTGGAATTATCCAGTAGATACACAGGGTTATAAAACCTATAACTTGATCAGGAAGTAGATTTAAGCCTGAGAAAAGAAAGTTTTTTGGATAAAAGCACAGGGAAAATGCTAGAAAGGAAACACATCATGACTCTTCTTGCTTTTGAACAGATAAGCTCTTCTAGTTAATGTTGCATTAAAACTTATTTAGAATTACAAAAACACATCCCAATCAGACAGAATGCACTTACTTTGTTTTTAATCTCACTGAGGTTCCAGATTTTGAGCCTGGGAGAATTACAAAATCATTGGTGCTCATGATGGCCACTATAACTTCTCCTAAAAAAGAGAATTTCAACAATCTATGGTTAGCAACCTGTTGAAGTGGGAATTTGATTGAAATTAAAACAGTAAAAAACTCATTACACATCCAAAAATATTCACATAGAGAGAGAAATGCAACACAAAACTTGTTTATATGAAGTGCCAATAAAATCCTAGAGCAACTCAAAATTAAATTTAACTGGGAAAAAACCCCTTTTTATTACACTTATAATGCCAGAGAAAAGATTTTCTTGGCTGTTTCATTTGGGCAATTCCCTAAAGTTCAGTGCAAACAGATTAATATTAACTAAAACACAGCTTTCTTGACCCAAATCCATAGAAAGCACCAAGAAGGAGAAAATTGTACCAATGGCTATGAAGTGAAACCACCTCACCTGACTTGGGAAGATAAATCCCTTCTGTGACAGACAAATGGATACAAAGGAACACAGCAACTCACAGAGCAGAGTTAATCCCTTCTCTCAACACTTCAGTGGTATTTCAAATACTTTTTTTTTTTAACCCAGGTTGTAAAATACTCTTCCAAAAAGCAAATTCATGCAGCACAGGGTTCAAACTGAAGGTGAACACCCAGACCCTTCCTGGGTTGGAATGTTTGTGGGGGAACTGCAGTTCAGTGCCAAAACTGAGCATTTCCTGCTGCTGCTGGGATGCACATGGAAAAAGAAACAAAACTTGATAGTCCAGAGACTTACAACTGCCAGGGTGCTTGGAAACTCTTCTGCAGCTCGTGGATCTCGGGTTTCTGGGGAAAGCAGGACCTAGGAAATGATGAGGAGAAGCTTAGGGTTGGAAATATCCCAAATGAAAAACTGCCTGTTTGCAGGTCAACCTGAAACTGAGCACTAATATAGATAAACTGTGTCCAAATATCCCCAGCCACGAGGCAAAACTCCTCAATGGCACATGGAGGTTAAAACATCTGGTGCCACAGAACCTAAAATACCTTTCAGTGCTGACAAAGCATCAGATTTGTGCACAAAGCACATTTCTTCTGGTGTCAGAAAGCCCAAGCACTCAATTCTAACATCATTTCAAAGCAGTTATTCTTTTGTCACTTTCCAAGATAAAAGAAGATTTTATTAATTAGGAATGAAGTTTTTCTCTTGGCAAATGTGTGCTGGCAGGACAAGCACAGCTGGACAGGAGGTGGTCACACACTGGATTTGAGGTGGCCCAAATGCTATTTAATAGTAAAAACAGAGGCAAATGACACAGGTCAGCTTAGCAAGGTCAAGGAGGGAAAATAGTTAATAAAAGAGTACCATTTCTATGTGTTAACTTGAACATATTCACTGAAAGCAAATATTTAAAGGCATAACTTAAAAATGTGGGAATATCAGAGATAAATATCAGAGATGCTGTGTGAGAATTTTAGAGTTAAAAAGCCCTACAAAGTTCCAGGAACACTAATACTGAGTGGGGAAAGCCAGTGTTGAGTTGTAGCTAACAAGGGACAGAAATAGACAGTGATCAACCCCCCAAATTATTCTGAGAAAATACAGGAATTCATTGAACAGCATAACCCTGTCTGGTATAAAATCAACTGTTAAACAAACACTGGACTGGAAGAGTCAAAGTTCACCAAACCCCACGGGGAAATGCACACCCTGAGCCTGCACAGCATCCTCAGATATCCCTGAGCTGGGCCCTCAGCACTGCCAGGGAACTGCAGCAAAGGCAACCCCAAACTCCTCAGAAACAGACTTGGAATTGAAATACACAAAGGAGTTCCCTCTTTCTGTCTGGTTTTTGTTTAATGAATCCCTTTTCTCTCTCTAATAGGCAACACAATTTGCCAGCAAGGCAAACACTAAAGCAGCTCATCAACATAAATAAATCAAGCACTAATTAGCCACATCCTTTCTGCCTGCTCCTCTGCACGCACTGGTACTCAAATTTCATCATTCCAGCAGGTTCCTCTGTGCTGATAATGGATGTACAGTTTAAAGTAACAAAACAAAAACTGCTGTTTTGGCTAAATGAAATTGGAGTCAACTTGAGAGACTGCATAGCTAAATAACCCCAAATTCCACACAGCCTGTAGCCCAGCCTAGCTCAAATCTCTTCCTAATCAATTTAAAGACAGCTTTATAACTCACAGACAGCTGAGGAAGGGTGTAGTTTATTTCACACTACAAGAGTTTTACCAGGGCAGACTAAATTCCAACGGCTTCCTCACATCAATAAACCCATAAAATCCAAAGGGATACCACTGCCTATGCAATAGCTCACATCCAATTATCATCACCATGAACATGGATTTCATGCTACACTAAGTTCCATCCACTTACCAATAATTCAAACCAAACTATTTCCTGTGAAGAATTATTCCAAGTGCAATAAAGAGTTTGTCTATCATTGCTCCCCACTCATTTACTGTTAATTACAACAACTGAGACTTCTGGCCCTTCCAAACATTTAATATTTCACTAACTAGTTTAAAGAAAAAGGGGGAAAATGACATTAAAAACATAAGAAAGAAAAAACCCACAAACTTTGATTCAGGTATGCTGAAATAATTTCAGTCTTTCAGAATAAATTCATATTTTCCATGCCCCAACACCTGTGACACCAACCATTTCAAACTCCACTTTCTAGTTTTAAAACAATTATCCATTTCTATGTGTAATGCCATACAACAAGCATCAGAGAGGATCACAAAACCCAGATTAAAACTGCCAAATTCCACTTTCCCCAAGTCATTTTCCCATACTTTGCCATTTCATCACACTTGGAAAATATGTATTATCTTGACAACTCTGAGAAGTCAGCACCTATTTGTACAAGCTGTGTTTCTTCACTGCTCAAACTAAGAACTGTAATTTCAGCTGTATTGGAAATAACTTGAATCACAAGGGTCACGAGCAGGACGGTCCCCATCTCTCCACTCACTGTACTTAAAACAAAAAAACAAACAAAAAAACCCAACCAAACAAAAAACCACATTACAAAGTATGTTTCTCAAGAGAAAAAACAGAAAAACCTTCTCACCCACATATTATGGAGCTACAGTCACTGCCCTGCGAGCTGCAGCCCCTCCACCCAGAGGATGCAGAACAGGGGGGAAAAGGCAGGTGGGGCAATAAATAACTCATGGGTGATACACAATAGATGGGGTGACAAATAACAGATGGGCTGACAAATAACATGTGGGGCGATAAAGAACAAGTGGCAAAAGGCAGCAGAGTCAGTACTTGCCTTTAGAGCTCCTTTCTAATACGGGCTGGGCTTGTACTCGCTCCCGACGGCTGTTCTGGGGAAATGGGGAACAAAAGGTGTAAGAAGCTCCGTGGGGTTGTGTGTTTTGTTGCTGATTTGGGTTGTTTTTTTCTTTCTTTCTTTACCGGTGTCTTTTCAAGCCTGATGAAAAGGCGGCGGGGCAGCGGAGAATGAACTGCCTGGAAATGTAACTAAAACCAGAAAGGCGTGAGGGGGGCAATAAGAGAACAACGCCGGGGCCAACACAACTCCAGCTGTGCGGGTGCGTGGCCAGGGCACAATTTGGGGACATTTGCGCAACTCACACCTGNGCCTGCACAGCATCCTCAGATATCCCTGAGCTGGGCCCTCAGCACTGCCAGGGAACTGCAGCAAAGGCAACCCCAAACTCCTCAGAAACAGACTTGGAATTGAAATACACAAAGGAGTTCCCTCTTTCTGTCTGGTTTTTGTTTAATGAATCCCTTTTCTCTCTCTAATAGGCAACACAATTTGCCAGCAAGGCAAACACTAAAGCAGCTCATCAACATAAATAAATCAAGCACTAATTAGCCACATCCTTTCTGCCTGCTCCTCTGCACGCACTGGTACTCAAATTTCATCATTCCAGCAGGTTCCTCTGTGCTGATAATGGATGTACAGTTTAAAGTAACAAAACAAAAACTGCTGTTTTGGCTAAATGAAATTGGAGTCAACTTGAGAGACTGCATAGCTAAATAACCCCAAATTCCACACAGCCTGTAGCCCAGCCTAGCTCAAATCTCTTCCTAATCAATTTAAAGACAGCTTTATAACTCACAGACAGCTGAGGAAGGGTGTAGTTTATTTCACACTACAAGAGTTTTACCAGGGCAGACTAAATTCCAACGGCTTCCTCACATCAATAAACCCATAAAATCCAAAGGGATACCACTGCCTATGCAATAGCTCACATCCAATTATCATCACCATGAACATGGATTTCATGCTACACTAAGTTCCATCCACTTACCAATAATTCAAACCAAACTATTTCCTGTGAAGAATTATTCCAAGTGCAATAAAGAGTTTGTCTATCATTGCTCCCCACTCATTTACTGTTAATTACAACAACTGAGACTTCTGGCCCTTCCAAACATTTAATATTTCACTAACTAGTTTAAAGAAAAAGGGGGAAAATGACATTAAAAACATAAGAAAGAAAAAACCCACAAACTTTGATTCAGGTATGCTGAAATAATTTCAGTCTTTCAGAATAAATTCATATTTTCCATGCCCCAACACCTGTGACACCAACCATTTCAAACTCCACTTTCTAGTTTTAAAACAATTATCCATTTCTATGTGTAATGCCATACAACAAGCATCAGAGAGGATCACAAAACCCAGATTAAAACTGCCAAATTCCACTTTCCCCAAGTCATTTTCCCATACTTTGCCATTTCATCACACTTGGAAAATATGTATTATCTTGACAACTCTGAGAAGTCAGCACCTATTTGTACAAGCTGTGTTTCTTCACTGCTCAAACTAAGAACTGTAATTTCAGCTGTATTGGAAATAACTTGAATCACAAGGGCCACGAGCAGGACGGTCCCCATCTCTCCACTCACTGTACTTAAAACAAAAAAACAAACAAAAAAACCCAACCAAACAAAAAACCACATTACAAAGTATGTTTCTCAAGAGAAAAAACAGAAAAACCTTCTCACCCACATATTATGGAGCTACAGTCACTGCCCTGCGAGCTGCAGCCCCTCCACCCAGAGGATGCAGAACAGGGGGGAAAAGGTAGGTGGGGCAATAAATAACTCATGGGTGATACACAATAGATGGGGTGACAAATAACAGATGGGCTGACAAATAACATGTGGGGCGATAAAGAACAAGTGGCAAAAGGCAGCAGAGTCAGTACTTGCCTTTAGAGCTCCTTTCTAATACGGGCTGGGCTTGTACTCGCTCCCGACGGCTGTTCTGGGGAAATGGGGAACAAAAGGTGTAAGAAGCTCCGTGGGGTTGTGTGTTTTGTTGCTGATTTGGGTTGTTTTTTTCTTTCTTTCTTTACCGGTGTCTTTTCAAGCCTGATGAAAAGGCGGCGGGGCAGCGGAGAATGAACTGCCTGGAAATGTAACTAAAACCAGAAAGGCGTGAGGGGGGCAATAAGAGAACAACGCCGGGGCCAACACAACTCCAGCTGTGCGGGTGCGTGGCCAGGGCACAATTTGGGGACATTTGCGCAACTCACACCTGGCCCGGTACTCTGAGCCCTCCTCGGGCACGGGCGGCGCGCAGGGACGCGCTTGCTGGGCGGGAGCTCGGCTGCCGAGGGGAACTCCCAGGAGCCCCCGGCTGGTGCTGAGGGGGGTCTGGGGGGCGCTGAGGGCTCACCCCGGCGGGGCTGTGCCGGTCCCGGTCCAGGTCCCGGTCCAGGTCCCGGTCCCGGTGCCGGTGCCGTCGCGGTCCCGGCCCCGCGGTCCCTCAGCGCGCCGCCGTTGCCATGGCAGCGCGGGCCGCGGGAGAGACCATTGGGCGCCGCGGCGTGGGGGGAGCGTGGGGAGCGACGATTCCGCGCGGGGCTCGGCTGAGGGCAGCGCTGCGTTGGTCACAGAACCGGAGCGGTTTGGGTGGGAAGGGACATTAAAAACCACCCAGTGCCACCTCTGCCATGGCAGGGACACCTCTCACTTGTTGCTCACAGCTCCGTCCAGCCTGGCCTTGGACACTGCCGGGGATCCAGGGGCAGCCACAGCTTCCCTGGGCACCCTGTGCCAGGGCCTCTCCACCCTCACAGCCAACAATTCCTTCCCAAAATCCCATCTAAACCTGTTTTGTCCGTTTGAAAACATTCCCCGTGTTCTGTCCCTCCAGATCCTTGTAAATGATCCTTTTCCACCCTTCTTTCAGTCACTGCAAGGCCACCCTGAGGTCCCCCCAAAGCTTCTCCTCCCCAGCTGAACTCCCCCAGCTGTCCCAGCCTTTCCTCCCAGCAGAGCTGCTCCATCCTCTGCTCATCCTGGAGCCTCCTCTGGGCTCTCTGAGCAGCTCCAGCTCCTCCCAGGGCTGGGGCAGCTCGGCAGGTGAGCTCTCACCTGAGCACAGGGGCACATTCCCCCTCTCCTGCTGCCCTCGCTGGTGCTGGTTTTGATATTGTGGGATTATCCGAATTTCTATCACCCAAACGTTGTGCTCCTGACTTCTGGAGAGGTTCTGTGCAGGACACTGCCAGGGATCCAGGGGCAGCCACAGCTATGCCAGGGCCTGCCCACCCTCCCAGGGAAGAATCTCTTCATACTCCAAACCTGCCCTCCATCAGTTTAAAACCATTGCCCCTTGTCCTGTCACTCCAGGCCCTTATAAAAAGTCCCTCTCCCTCCTTTTAATGAGCCCCCTCCCATCTCATGCCAATCTTTATTCCTAAACTTCTCAAAACATCCCCCTGCTTGTCTTTGAATCCAGGCTCTTCTATGGTTTCACTTTAATTTATTATTTATTCCCCACTCTGGAGGAAGCAATCTGCTCTTCCTGCTGATTTAGTGCCGTGCCTTAAGTAGCTAAAACCTAAATCAACCTCTCTGAGCACAAGGAGGCTTCAAATGGCTTTTTTAACAAGTTATCCCATTACCCACACTAACCTCTAGTTAGTGCTCAGGACCCACAGAGCTGAGCATCCTTGTGATGTTTAATTTTTCACAAAAGCTCTATTTATGCCCACCCTGCAGCTTTGTGCCGTTGTAGATCCATGCATCACACCTTGGCTCTTCCAGACCAGGTATTTATGTCTGTGCCAATAAATGATAATTCCCATGCAACCCCCCCTCAAAGGATACCTGGAGTGCAAGGCAATATTCAAGTTTTTATCAGTTATATTGATGCAGTTTATTTGCTTCAAGTCTTGTCCTCCCAGTTTTGGTGGCTTGACCATTATTTATAATTGCAGCTCCTTTAGGGGATAAACAACCTTCAGAGAAAAGCTGGAGTTTCAGGAAAAAAGCACTCCATGATCCAAGCCACGCTTTAATAAGGACAAAGTATTATCTGTTTGAAATTTATGCACTCTAAGCTGTATTTCATTTGGCAAATTTGCATTTGTCCCATATGTATTCAGGCTAGGAGGCACACAATAACTTACACCGTTTTTCTTCACTATATGATCTGTCTGGCAGCAATTTTCCTTCATCATCCTGGTTACAGCACAGTTTTCAAGATTTTTTTTACCCTGACAGGCAATTTGTGTGGAGAGCCTGTGGAAACACATATGGATTTATGGATTTTTTGATCTTGAGAAGGAACTCAAGTAGTTTGCATAACGTGTAATCAACCTGGAAATATTCTGTATTCTGGACCTTACTTGGAGTATTGTTTTGTAGCTTGTAACATGTTCTTTCCTGTTGGAAAATCATGTTCTTAGTAGGCAGATGAACACAGTTTTTAATATTCTTACTGAAAGGATACTTATCTGTTATTTCCAAAGGAAGTAGAAGCACCACAATATTCTACATAAATTACAGTGCAATACTCAAGACTACTTTTAATTAGAAAATTTCCACTAGGAAAAATGCGATTTTAGATGTAAAATAATTTCCTGCAGAAAAATTGGCACTCAGCTCCCAAAGCTTAAATGAATCATGATTTTGGGAGCTTTGGACTGAGTACTTGGGCTGGAAGAGCCTCTTTTGTTGAGCTTTGGCCCATTAGATTTACATGCATGGGAGATGAAGTAATGCAGGATTTGATGCTGGCATTTTCTACATCATCATATTTATAATTAGATTATTTAACTTCCAGCCATTTTGTGTGTCTCCCCTGGTGCTCAGCTGTATTTTTTGTTTCGTTTACCTAGATCTGATTTTCAGAAATATAATTCCCCATTTTTGCAATCAGCTTTCACAAATGTCAGTCACACAAAGAAGTCAGATTTCTCCCAGAGTCACTTTTATTGGAAGTAAATGTAAAGTTTATAAAGAAAATAACTGAAATTCAACTCAAATCCATCTGGTGGAGTTGTGCTATAAGTTATAAACCTTCTGTGTTCCTGTTGCCATTCTCTTCCTTTGCTCTCATACTGCTCCTGACAAAAATAAACCAGATTTATTAACTTTGTGGGGTTTGTCATCCATGTTAAAATATTTTTTTCCTGCTTTTGAGGGTCAGTATTTAAAGGCACTGTTAGAAAGAACTCCTCAGAGGTGACTGAGGGACCAAGGGACTGGCCAAGAGTGGCTTTAGGGGCTTGTTCCAACCCCCATTCCTGCTTTGATTTGCAATCCCTCACATTTGTTTTGGGCTTTGGGTGAGGTTCCAGATCAACATTTCTGAGGTTGCAGGGCTGTGAGTTACATTAATACTGGAAAGGAAGAATGATCAGGAAATATAATTTCATTTTTTCACAAGCCACCTTTGATCACTTTCCACAGACTTTCACACAGTTCAAATTCCACTTTCACAACCATGTACCAAAGGCCAGTTTCAAAATCTCATAAACCAGGATCTGCAGGAAATGAACTTTAAATTTGCTCTGGAACTGCTTGTTCTTATGACCAGGCAAGAAGTAACATCATTTTACTTACCTGATGACTTTCAATAAATACACTTCCAATAAAAGCAGGGTATTTTTAGTCCTCAGGAGGAGACTGTGGTACTTATCAGTTGTAAATCATTTGCTCCATTTTGTCCATACAACAAGAACTTTGTTCTCCCTCTTTTTGGCTGCAGAGGCCAAGCAGATGTGAAGATATTTTACCTTTAGTCACATCAGATCCCATTTCAGATGGTCTGGAGTATTAAAGCTGTTTAAATTCAGGGCAACCCCTGAAGGGCTTCATCCCCTTTTCTTGATAGGAGAGGGCTGGTTCAGTCCCTTGGGGAGCAAAACCCAAGCAGGGTTTGATTTACTGACAGAACTTCCCAAAACACATGAAATTGTCATGTTCAGGAATTTTTTAGCATCCTTCATATGAAAACCAGCCAGAGCTGCTGGTTTGATCACAACCCTTGGGCTCAGCCAAGCACAGGCAGAAATGAACTCGACACCTCCAAGCATCAGAGTTGCCCCGATTAAAAGAGATGTTGCTCACCTCGAGGTGTGCAGTGCAGAACAGGCCATCAATTTGTGCCTCACACTGAAAACACACAGGGCCTTCATTGGCCCTGCTTGACCCAAAACTCCACCAGAAGTATCCAAAATTGGAGCTGAGTTGGAAGTTTTTAGTGAGGTGATTGGGGGTTTCATTACCACGTTTCAGGCTTGTGACCTGCAGCCTGAACACCTGAAGGTAAAGCAGGCTGATACCCAAGAAAAAAACCACTTTGCAGTAATAAATGGGAGGATTATGTCCAGTGCTTCCAGTGAATCCAGCTGCTGGGCAGTGTTTTATTTGTTCACTTCATGAGAATAAAAGAAATTAACTTGTTTTAAGCCATTCAGGTTCAAGACAGGCTTTATATCCCTGATTGGAGGGAAAGATTAGCAATTAGTAGAGCCTAATCTTAATGATATCCATTTATAAATAGGGCTTCAAATTGTCTAAAATATTTAAACACAATGAAATGTAAAGACTTAAGGCAGCTGAAGTCTTCTGAGAGGGGAAAAAAAAAGAAAACCTGAAGATTTATCTACAAAGATTAAAGCAGCTTTAATGGCAAAGCCCTAAGAAAATAAGAGAAAATATCAGGAGAAGGAAAACAGAAGCTTTTGCTAATGTCTGTACAAGGCAAATTAAGTTATAGCTGTGGTAAAATGGCTTAAGAAATTATAAAAACATAACCATTTAGCTGCTGTTTCATAGCCAGAGACATCACAACTGTTTACCTTTGTCTAATCCTTTGTTTTTCTGGATCTTGAGACAGTCTTTGCTTTTCTTACAGAAGAGTGTTAATGCATTGAGGCATTTTCAGGTTTTAAAAAGAGAAATTACTTTTTTTCTCTCCAAACTGTAGGAAAGAGAGAACATAACTCTTGTTTGTGTGCAGGTAGTGCAGCAGCAGGGGAGTTCCTGGCTGATCACAGGGTGAGGCAGGTTACAAGCACAACCTTGCAGAGATTCCACCCTTTAGCACTGAAATTTCCACCTGTGCCCAGGATCCTCCTTCCCTTTGACTCCAAAGCTTCCCCATCATGAGTGAAAATGGTGTTTTATGCCCAGCCCTCAGAGGAGCCTGGATATGAAAAGCCTCTTCCTGAAGGTTTTCAGTGGAGGGTGGGTGTGAAGAGCTGCAGAGCTGAGAGGACTTTGCCAGCAGGTTCAGGCCAGCACTGCCTTTCTCCAGGTGTGCCCTGCAGGAGGTGTCCCCACCAACCCCAAGATCACCAAGTTCAAACAGATGGATTTTTCCTGGGCATGCAGGGGATGGGCAGCTGGGTTTTTATGGAAGGCTGGGCTGACTTTGCTTTGCTTCTCCTCCCCTGATCTGTGATGACACATTTTAAATGCCCAGGGTTATACAGATGTGAGCCTGAACTCACCTTGCATCCTTTCTTCTGCTGCTCAGGCTCACAGCCCTGCTGTTCTTTCCTGATGGCCCAAATTCCTCACTGCTGCTTTTCACACAGCCCCTGGAAGACTCTTGCTGTTAATACTCTTCTCACACAGCTCTTGGCTGGTTTAGGGCAGCTTCTACCTAAACTCAACAGAGAATTCTGTTGTGGTTAATAACCTTTTCCTTCCATTTTCACAGCTGCAGCACCTCAGTTTCTTTCCATTCTGCAGTGGGAAAAACCAAGAATCAGGAGTTTCCTTACAAGAACATGCACAAACTTCCTAGAAAGACTGAAACTGAGAAATCCTCAACTGAACTTTGTCTGTTGGCATTCACTTGGCATGGTTAGTGAGTGCACCTCACTTTTGCAATTTATCTCTGTAATAGATTTGCAGAGCTCCTTCAAAGCCTTGCCAAGTTATTTCGGGTGTCATCATCAATATTTTCTTCAAAAATTGGATATGAGAAACAGTAAATGGGCAGTTTATATGTGAATAATGATTAGCTTGAGCAGCAATACCAAATCATTTCCCACAGCCCTGGTGGAAATAGTTCAACGATTCCACATTTATAAAGGAGGGTAAGACACAAAAAGGAATGCAGATCACAGCCCGGTTTTACAGCCAAAATGCCAACAGATCATCTGTTAAAGAACTTTCACTGGAATTGCTTACAAATAGGAGGAAATATTGCTTATTTAGCACATCTGTAGGGGAGAGAGAGATGCTTCCCACGAGAAGAGCTTTTTAATGTAATCATTAAAATAATTCTGTCTTGCAGAAGTTTGCAGTTTCAAGAGACTGTGTACAAAACGTGATAAGGATGCTTTGGTTGCTTGTAGTAAATTCCTTTTGTAGCTAAACCACTGCCAGGGCTTATGGAAACATGAAAAATCAAAAGCTCAGACCCTGTTTTTCTGGGCTGACAGGGACATGAGCTCCCAGTGTCACATTGCTGCCATTTGTGATTTGCTGAGTAGCTGTGATCAACAGGCAAACCTTACTGGGGGCACTGGGATGTGGGTGGGACAGAAAAGGGGTGGGAGCAAAACTGGTTTGTGCATCCCCCAAATCTTTGTGGTGTTAAATAAAGGACTCACCTCATTCCTGGGTTTCCATTCTAAAACATCTTTGCAAGTTCTGTGATAAAGAGAGGAGGGTGAGAGGGGATTTTGGGAAGGAATTCCTCCCTGGGAGGGTGGGAGGCCCTGGCACAGGGTGCCCAGAGAAGCTGTGGCTGCCCCTGGATCCCTGGGAGTGCCCCAGGCCAGGCTGGATGGAGTTTGGAGTTTGGAGCACCCTGGGACAGTGGAAGGTGTCCCTGCCCTGGCAGTGTTGGACTGAGATGAGCTTTAAAGTCCTTTCCAAACCCATTCTGGGATTCTATGAAATTCTGAATTTCTTGCTGCAGGCCTTCCTTCAGAATTCCCAGCGTCTCAAGAAATTACTTCCATTATTTCTGTACAAGTCTGCAAGAAGTAAACTTTGAACACTTTGTCTCCTCCATGAATTTAATACCAGAAATGCTCATTTCCTGTGGGCACAGAGCTCCTCAAGTGGAACCTGGAGCTCTGGAGAAACCATTTAAAGGCAGTGACAATGGGTGTGAGAGGAAAACATCTCAGGAAGCTCATCTGAAGCACTGACTGTGCAAATTCTTTTATTCTATGCAAGAATTCATTTCTTGTTTTCATTTTCAGAACTGCAAGTGTAAATACATCCACCTCTCACACAGTCTGCTCCATATCCCTCCAGGAAAAGGGGAAAACTTTATCCCTGGATCCGCTCAATGGAAGAGGTCTCCAACATTTTTGATATCCCTGCAGAGCTGGGTTTCTGTGATTTTGCATTATGATATTGGACTTAAGGTGTCTCAGTTCTGCCTGAATTCTGCTGGAGATGCCAGAGCTCTTTCCCAGATGGAATTCCTGCTGTGCTTTTCACAGAAAACTCCTGACAGGATGCCATAATGGAATGTAATCATTGTAAACCCCACAGGTGAGCCCTCTCACCACGTAAAAATCCCACAAAAAATGTACTCCCTCTCTCACAACTCATAAGGGGTCACCTTGGCCATGGTTCCACCAGAATTTTAGGGGAGAAATTAGCACATGTTCAATGTTTGGCTATGAACAAAAATGCCTTTCTAGTGCAAATGTTGTGGTCTGGTTGTTGGATCCTTACCAAGCAAAGGCAGGAATATCCATCAGGAAGTTGCTGACAATCCTGCAAATAAAGAAGGGAAAGATTCACCTTGTGACTACAAAGAAACCAGCAAATAAACAAGCAAATACAAACCAGCTGCTGGATCAAGAACAAAAAAGCAAGGAAAAAAAATGCTTCCAATTTAGAAGAGTTTCACTGGAGCCCTTTTTTTGTCCCAAAAAAGCAATAGAAATTAATCATTTCTGCTGGCATGCCAGAGTTAGAGACTAAAACATTGGTCCTGCAAGTAAATACAAGTGAAGGTCTTGCTGTTAAAAATTCATGTAAAAATCATTCCAGCAGAGGAATAAGATCAGATATTTTCTTCCAGTTCCAGCAAGCTGACAAAGGGAAGAATTAGATACCAAGTCACAGCATGCATGAATTAATCAATATGGATTTCAAATGCATCTCCTTGAGAGCTGCAATAAGAGGAGCAGACAATTATTGTGTGGCCAAAACCAAGCTGCTACAGAAACAGAATTCTTATTCTGACATTTAAGTTTCTCATCTTTTTTTACCACTTAATGAATGAAAACTGTACTTAACTGCTAATAATGAGGTTTTAATTTCAGGAATTAGACCCTGTTAGCTTTATATCACTTACACCCAGTGATCTTTTTCAGCACTCCCAAAAAAGATGGGGCTTACATATTCAAAGGGAAGGGGAATTTATTTAATGCTAATCATTACTGTGAACTTTGGGTTTCCATCAGTTGCTAAATGGCCTTGGCATTAGAAAATACCACAGTGATAGGTAATGTCACAGAACATTAACAATTCCATTTTTCTTATCAATTAAGCTGACCTTAGCTACACTTATTATTTATTTGAACAAGAAAAATCTAAACACATCATGGATGTTACAGTCCAACTACCACAGAGTTCTCAAAATGCTTTTCCTTACCCAAACCTTTCCATAATTCATCTCTGAAGACCCTGATAAAAACAAGATCTGTAATCTGTAAAACCAGGAATTTCTTCTCTGTTCCCTTTACATATCCTACAAATGGTCTGCCATTTATCCAAACTCATCATTTAAGAAATAGCTCAGTTTTCACACCAGAAAACAGCAGAATTCTTTTCCATTAAAGACATTTTGTCAATAATGGTAGTGTGGAAGGGTGTGGGGAATTTCCTGTCTCCTCTCAGCACCCATTTTGCAAATGGAAGACATAAAATGGCCCAAAATAATGGATGTCTAAGTGACAGTGGAGATGCTAAAAAAATGGGTTCACAACTGAAAATGTGCTGGTTACAAATGAAAATTTGATTCTGGCAAACTCCATTATGAAAAATAAGGTCAATTTACCTCCAATTCCCTCCTAGCATCCTTGCTGGATGTAATAAATCATTGTTCAGCTTTGAAACAAGTGGAAAAGCAGATTAAGGAGCAGAAAACTAAAGCAGGAATTAACTTAAAGGCAAAATTTACATTTCCAAGGTGTAACACAAAGCTGGAGGCAACTGGCAGGGCCCAGCCATCCTGGGTGTCCTGGAGAGGGAGGTTCTTCCAATTCTTTGGGTTTAATTAAATTATGAGAAACAAACATGGACATCCTCACAATTTCTTTGCCAAGCCTTCTATTTTTACACTGTGACAAACAACAAAAGATAATGGAGAGAAGTAAAATTGAAAAATATATATTACTTAAGACTTTTTTCTCTTCTTCCTCATGAAATTCATTAAGCTCAGCTGGGCTGTAATTCCTTTGCTCTACCACTTCCACAGCTGAAAGCTGAGCTCCTCCTCTTTCTGGGACTGTTGCAAACTCTGATAATTCCCATGATTGAGTGGAAAATTACTCAAACAGAGGCAAAAATGTTTGCCCAGTAATTGATGATGATGAGGGCAATATCTAATATTTGCTAAATGTGGAGAACCCCCATTGATATTAAAATACCAGTTCTTGTTCTGTGAGAAAAATTATTTCAGGAGAAGAATTTCAGGTTCCAAGATGGCTGGGTCCATCCTTAGAGAGCTTTTCCAAGACAGGGACTTTTTCTTAGTGAATTCCCAATATCCCATTTCTCCAAGCTTTATAAAACATTGTTCTGTAGGACAATGTTAAAAATGTTTCTGAGGCTTGGGAATCTAAAGAAAATCCCTGATGTTTTCTGAGCAGCTTGGAGGCCCTGTCCCTTCCAGATCAGCTGTTCCTGTGATCAGGTTATGGTGCTGCTGACTTCCAATTCCACTGAATCCATCATAAATTCATTGCAAAGCAAACATTCAGGGCATGGGGGAAAGTGGAGAGTAACTGGCAAAAAAATTATTCTGAAAAAAAAAATTGTAGAGGATTTACCATCTGTTTTGTTTTCCATCCAGGTACTTCTGGGCTCTGAACAAGCTTTTGTGCCTTGGAAATTCACCAGTTTTCTGAGAAAAAATCCCTTGTTGCCATGGAAATCTTGTCCCTTCAGGATGAATCCTTCTTGAAGGTGGAGGACGTTGGCAAGACTAAATGTAAACTTTTGGGGTTTTTTTATTGATGTGTCAGACAAAAGTGGCTGGAGCAGGGAGATTCCCTCACCCCCAAAAAACACCCGTGGTATCATCACCTGAACAGGAGCACAGAGCAGTGGTGGGGTCGTTTTCCATCCCCAAAACACCCCCAGAGTCCCTGGAGCTGCTGGCAGGGCTGCTGAGGAGAGCAGGGCTGAGCTGGGGGCTGGCTCCGTGCCCTGAGCTCTGTTTTAATGAAACACCAGGTTGAGAGGGATCAATAACGCTCTCCCCTCCCAAACAGCCCCTTGGAGCAAGCTT
Source organism: Notiomystis cincta (assembly GCA_013398075.1). NCBI lineage: Eukaryota > Metazoa > Chordata > Aves > Passeriformes > Notiomystidae > Notiomystis > Notiomystis cincta. Next base: position 36,499 of record VZRX01020695.1, read on the forward strand.
TGGGGAGGTGATGGGGAAGGAAATTAGATGTCTGTGAAAACTGGCAGCATTCCTGTCAGGTTCACACCACAGAGGCTGCCTTGTCATTCCGTGGCAATCCTCAGCAGGGGGATACAGAACACAATGAAAGACCAGAGTGTGTGAAAAGAACATGAGGGGAAAACCTCTCTCTTTTTCCCCCTTTTCCCCCTCTTCCCACTTGTGTTTTCTCTCTGCCTGCATCCCAGCGACCCCCGAGTGAAATTGCCCCAGGAGTGACCCTCGAGATGAGCAGGCAGCCAGGAATGCAGAGGTGAATTCAGACATGGTGATGTTCACATCCTTCCCCGAACTCAGAGCCCTCCCAAAAACACAACCTGGTGGCTGCTGGAGCTTCAATCGACCCTGCCTGTGTGGAGTGGGGAATAAAGCAAAGCCACCCCTTCAGCATTAAGAGCTAATCCATCCTCCTGCAACTCAGGCTGGTGCAGTGATTTATGAGCAGATTCCTCCCTCCCCAACGATGCACTCACCATCACAAACAGGCTCAGGGACTACTCAAAAAAATTAAAACGCAGCTCAGCATAAACATGGCAAATCTGTCTGTTAAGCTCATGGGTTTCTTCAAAGGGTAATACCCAATGAAATTAGTTTCAAAAGCAACACGTGGGAAAAAAAAAGCAATTTGAAGATGGTTTGCCAGTGAGATCTTTTGGTTCTCTAATAAATTGATGTCAGGAGCTAAAATGTTCACAGAATTTCAGAATGGTTTGGGTTGGAAGGGGCATTAAAGATAACACAGTTCCACCCCTGGACAGGGACACCTTCCACTCTCCAGGTGCTCCAAGCTCCCTCCAGCCTGACCTGGAACACTGCCAGGGATCCAGGAGCAGCCACAGCTCCTCTGGGCACCCTGTGCCAGAGCTTTGTCATCCTCACAGGGAAGAATTTTTCCTAATATCCAGTCTAAACCTGCTCTCTGGCAGTGGGAAGCCATTGTCCCTTGTCCTGTCACTCCAGGCCCTTGTAAATTGTCCTTTTCCATCTCTTCTCTCAGCTCCTTTCAGGTACTGAAAGGCTGCAATGAAGTCACCTCAAAGCCTTCTCCTCTCCAGGCAGAACAATCCCATCTCTGCCAGCCTCAGAGCAGAGCTGCTCCATCCCTCTGACCATCCTGGTGCCTCTTCCTTGTGCTGGGAGCCAGAGCTGGAGGCAGCTCTGCAGCTGGGGTCTCACCTGAGCAGAGGGGCAGGAGCAGAGTGGGAGCACGCTGGAGACACAGGAGGGGGGTTAAACCTTGCATGTGTGGCTGGCTTCAGTGAGAACACTCCTGTTTTGAAATCTTCAGCTCTTTGGTTCTGACTTTTCATTTGTGAAGCCTGAAGCAAGTGCAGTTCCAGAGCACCCCCACTGATGTCACCAGCATCACAGCTAAGCTGCTTTATGCCACTCCAGCAGCACTTCAGCCCATCTCAGCTTATTCCCCCTCTCCTCAGCTGCCTGCTCCTCCTCCTCCTCTCTTCTGACCCTCGTTTGGACAGCCCTTGAAGCTGTGGGTTCATTCTGTGCGTGGCCCCTGCAGGGAGTGCTCTTCTCAGCCCATCCTGCCCTGCCAGGCACCCGAGGAGAGCCCCCTGTGCCAGTTCCTTGTGATGGGGGAAACAAATTCTAACTGCAAATCACCTGCCAGAGGGACCAGGCTTGCATCATAAACCTTTGGTCAGTGAATGCTTGATAAAAGCCAGATTGGCCCTTGGTAAGGGAAATTTTTTTGAGAGTTTAGAAAGGACTGTGGTAGGAAACAGTGGTTCAAAGCAGCATTCAATGTGCTGAATACTTTTTATTCCAAGTGCAAATCAGTGACTATACCTGTTAAGATTGTATTAGAATGATAAAACCAATTAAAACAGATTTATTGCCTTTCAAAGATTCCCTTTTGAGATGGAAATGGTCCTGCTTTTAAAACATGAATTCATCTGTTCCATACAGGTTGCACACATTGTAAAAGTATTATCAGAATCTGTAGGATTGCCTTTTGAAGTAATTTTTTAATCTTTCCCTGCCTGCCTCACTTGGCTGAAACAAAACAGTCGAGAACACTTTTCAGGGAAGGCTGAGAAGAGAATGGAGCTACAGCCAATTTCTGCCATGGGACCAGAACCTGACAGCAGAAATCTCTTGTGAAAGGAACAAATGTTTCACCCTCCCAGGGCTTTTAGTGAGGAGCTCCTGGGCAGGGTTTGTACTCACAGCAGCCATGGGTTCAGATCCTCCCCTACCTGCCCACAAAACACGGTCCCTGGGGACCAAGTTCGTGGTTTGGGATGCTCAGGGGAGCTCCACATTTCCTGTGCAAGCTGGAATTGAACTAAAGCCCTCCAGTGCCTGCCCACCCTTCCCATGGAGAAATTCCTCCTGATGTCCATCCTGCCCCTCCCCTGGCACAGCTCGAGGCCGTTTCCTCTCAAGCTGTCGCTGGTTGCCTGCCAGAAGAGCCAACCCCCTTTTAAAGAGTTATTTTCTACATTGATTTGTGGTTGTTGCCATGTGAAAAACACTTTAAAATAATAATCTGCTGCAATTTCAGGCAGTAGCAGGAAATCCCTCCCACAGGACAGCCAGAAGCAGCACAGGAGACACTCACCATCATCTCAAAGCTGCTTCTGAGTGCATCTCCTGTGTCCCCACTGCCCCATTTGGAGCACTGGAGCAGCACCAGGGAGGATGGGGAGCCCCAGGGAGATGCAGCCCCAGTGTCCCAGCAGGGACATCCCAGGAACAGCCACAGCAGAGCTCTGCTATCACACTCTGGCCATTATCTCACTGTTTATTGCACTTTTTCCCTGCCAGATGATTGAAACCAATTAAATTACTGGAAGCAGGGAAGTGATTTATCTTCAAAGTACTGCTCTTGCCTGAGAAATTTAGATAAAACTCCTGACTTTTCTGAAGTTTTATTGCTCCGTGCCTGTACTCAGGGAAAGAAGTTGCCTGCATCTTTTGGGAGAGTTATCTCTGACCTGGAGCAGGACTGGGAGTAAATCAGCCTTTAATGGAAACTTCTGTGTCTGGATGGGTGCCAGATCTAATCCCACAAAAATCCGTGTCAAGGAAAGTTAAAATTCATATTTAGGGCTTTCTTATCAGTATTATTTGGCTTAAGGAACATATTCCTTTAAAGGCCCCACTCACAAACACAATAAGAGAATTTCTCTCCTCCTGAGAGACAAGTTCAGTGATTGTCTCATTTTCCTGATCTGAGCAGCAAATGTTACACCCACAAATGTTGTATCACTCTCACACACAAAGCCAAGCCCAAACATTATTTTAATTATTGAGAAAAACTATTGAGAAACACTCTGTAGCAAGTGGAGAGTGGCTCTCATGGCAAACGTGAACCTGGACTTTCAATTTTGTGGTGCCCCCCTTCAGAATTTCTAAGTCTAGATGACTAAAAGTCCTGGCAAAAATTTAAAGAATAAGAACTTTATTTTTTTTTGCTGATCCCTGGAAAGCCAAGTCAAACTTTCCTTTAGAAATGCTTTCAGATATTGACTTAGAATTCCACTTCAAAAGGATCACCAATATCCACACCTCCTTCTCCTCCATTCAAAGAACTGCCACAACACATTTATTTTCTTTCATGGGGATCTTATTTATTGCTGGACAAGCAGGATACAAAGAAATAGGATCTCTCTAATGCCTTAACCCAGAATATAAATGTCAATCACATCAGGGGGGGATTTTAAAAGCATCTCAGCAGCTCTTGGGAAAATCCTGCACCAAGCCCATCCTGCTGTTTACCACCTGCACTGTCCTAAAGGCATCAGCTGAAAAGGAATAAAACCAATGGGACTCTTCCCATTTGCTTTAATGGATTTTGGATCAGTGCCCAAGCACATTAAGCTTTGGAGATAAATATATTTTTAATTCCATCAAGTTTTCCAAAGTTTCTGTCGAGATCAATCAGGAACTCAGTGGTCTTGTGGGACAGAGCCAAGGCCCACACACAGCTCTGCTTAAGCTTAAGCAAAAGTAACCCAGATTCAGGCACTGGGAATACCAAACACCACTTAAAATATTTAACTTTCTTCTGTTAATGGCTGTCTCTGGCTGCTGCTGCAACACTGTCCCATGTGAGCCCCATCACTAACACATTAACTGTTCCCAGAAGCCTTGGAAAGGATGAACTTGCACAACTACCTGGAAAACAGCATCACAACAGCCCACTGGTTGGTGTTAAAGCAGGTTTGCCTTGAAAAATAGACTAAAACAAGGACACAGATAAGCCTAACATGAAAAACAATTTGATTAATGCACCAAGGGCCACAACAGGCGAGCAGCATTGGCTGGGCTGTCAGGGCTGCCTTTGGAGGAAATTAATGGAGGGAACAAGGTTTCAGTTTATTGGGATTACGAGACCTTAAGAAATGCTCATTTCTGTCTCAATTTACCTGACATTTTTGTTTACCTTGCAACCTCTTCTGTAGCAGAGTTCAGAGCTCTGCATTTGTAACTAATACATTACAAAGGGTTCATGATAATCTTGTCCTGCACGGCTCCCACAAGGAATTGCTCTGTCCTGTGCCCTTTTCCTTCCCTGCCATAGAAGAGAAGCCAGAAGCAGCCTGTGAAATCCCCCTTAGTCAGCACAGGGCTGTGGCTCAGCCCAGCCTTTACCCTGCAAATACAAACCCATTCCTCACTCCATCACCAGCTGAACGTGAACGAAACAGCTTTAGGCTAAAAGCAATCTAATCTAAACCAGAGAAATATTGTGACATTAAAAGCACTGGGAATATATGACAGAACATCCAGAAAGCTTTTAATCTGGGTGAGCTGGAGATGAGGCTGCTGTCACTCGTGGAAGGCACGACAAGCACGGTGTGAGCCAGTGATGGATGGCCCAGTCGGAGAGCGCGGGCTCCGAGCAAAAACATTATTTGTGGCCTTCCTCCAAACATTCATTGTCACTCTGCCTGGTCTAAATCTGAGCTTGCTCAGGCTTTAAAGGAAGAGAATGCCATAAATAATGGGTTGGAAACTTCTGAAATTGAGCAAAAAAGCTTTTCTGTGCATAAAGGTGGCACTGGTTGAAAGTCCAATATATCGCCATCTCCTCTGAATAGAAGATGTGGGAGGGTGGGAATTTTCTTTCTTCAAGAGCACAAAGGTTTAATTTCGAGCTCTGAGGACAGAAATAATCAGGCCTCAGTCCCAGGGCCAGGCAGAGCTGTGTCCCTTTGCACCTCAGCCCTGCACAGCTGATCTGGGGCAGGTGAGCAACAATGGCTTTGCATTCCTGCGAGGCACGAAAGGCCATCGCTACAGCAGATCAGTTTTTTAAATTGGCCTCTGCCTGAAACTCTGCGGGTTTGAGATTAAGTTTAACTGATAAGAAGAAGAAAATGTTCCATGTGAGCATGGGGCGGTCAGAAGGGAAGGTCCCTGTGCTCCTGCAGCAGTGGCAGAAGCATCTTTCTGTCACCTCTGGAACAGCCATCGCTGTCCCCTGACCCCAGAGAGCTCAGGCAGAGCCCCTGTGCTGCCCCCCTTCAGCTGAGCTCTGCCACCCCAGTCACAGAGCTGGGGGGGAACTGCTCCTCAGATTATTTTAATTATCTGACTCAGAGTTAGAGTTTCTCAGAGCAAGGATAATTTTTCACCACTTAGAAAGCACCAAGCATCTACTCTGTGTGTAATTGAGGTCCTAAAGTCGTTAAGGCAATAACACAGGAGAGGTGTAAAAAATTATCAGAGAAAACACAGACAGAAGAGATAAGATACAGCTCTGGGAAAAGAAACAAAAGTCCTTTAAAGTTCTACTCTTCAAATCTTTGGCTTAAGTGATTAACTCTCCTCAGCTTGCTTTGCTTCATATAAGCCACTGACTCCCCATGCCTGGAAGTGCCCAAGGCCAGGTTGGAGGGGGCTTGGAGCATCCTGGGACAGTGGGAGGTGTCCCTGCCATGGCAGAGGGTGGAATGAGATGAACTTGAGGATCCCTTCCACCCCAAACCATTCCATGAATCCATGGCTCCTATATCCACAGCACTGATGCTAAAATGGCTCTGAATTAATGAACACATATTTGACATTACCCATTACCATGTTACTCTGCAAATACCTTCTTGTAGGAGGAGATTTTATTTGCTTTGAAGTTTACGTGATACTGGGAAAAAAATCCAGGCTTTGACCTTGTAAACAACTCTGCACTTAGGATTTATGTTTTCAAAAGCATATGTAAACCTGAATAGTCCTCCTGAATTGAGCATGACTCAAATTTCTGCAGGATTTGGTCTGGCAAATTACACATGCAAATTATTCTACAACAGGATATTTTGCAGATTGACTTAAACTTGAGGATGAGCCAATATAGTAACATTATAGCACTAAGATATGTAAATTGCTTTGAATAAAACCCATTTTCTAGTGACAAAATATTTTCCAGGAGAAATGAGATGACAAACACTCAACCAGATACTGCAGAGAGCAGCATCTCCTGAGCAAAAGCTGCCTCTGAGGTAGGAAGGCAGCTCATTGTTTTCTTCCTTCAACCTGACCTTGCTCCTTAATGAATAGCAAAGTTCCCAGCAGAGGAAGAATTACAGCTGGGGTTTTTAGAGAAAGTACCTCCTAAAACATTTCTGTCAGTTTGGGGAAGCACTGAATCCTCAATTACTTTCCCCAAATCTATCCAGAACAGGTATTAAGCTGGAAAATGGAGGAAATGAGGTTGTCTACAGAGATTTCTTGCCCTTCAGATTCAAAAAGGAAATTAGAGTAAAGCAGTGCCAGAATAGTGGGGTTTTTTCATATTCAAAGACACACAAAATAATTTTTCCTTCTTTTTTCTAAGTTGAAGAGGAAAAGATCCATGATTACTGTGATTAATGCTTTGACACCACCCAATCCAATCAAGCATCCAGCTCAGCTGCTAATTCCAGTCTGATACACAGGGATGGGTTGATACAAGAGGGAGGTCAGGTTGGGGGTCAGCACTTCCCTACTCTGAATTAATGACTGTCAAACCTTGGGGACAGCACAATCCTGGGAAGAAAATCCCTGCAAGCACCAGGTTCTTCTCAGGGCTCACGCTTGCATTTGGTTTTTTTCTAGGGTTAGAACAGGAAGCGCAGAGGAAACTTTAAATTTGGAAGAGAGTAAAAAACTGACAAACAACTTCACTCAAACTATTTGGTTTAAATCAGATGAGGATTTGATCACTCTCAGTTTCAAAACATTGCAAGAATATCTGAATGCCTGGAAACTTCAGCTGGATTTCAATCAGGGAAATTACTCAAAACACAAGAAAAAAGGCATAAAAGTGACCTCCTTGATTTTAATTCCTTTGGTGAAAAACCCAGGACAAGCTGGGGAGAGACGATTCAGACCTAAGGGTTGTGCAAGGACGAGACCCCAAGTAATGACTGAAAATGTTGTTCCTAAGAAAAAAGGGAGCACACTGGAAAAAACTAATGGCAGACAGCACAGACAATTTCCCTGGATCTGCATTCTGTGTACACACCTTCCCGTGTGAGAGGAGGTTTATTTTTCTGCCAGCTTTGCTTGCCGCTTATTTCTTTTTATTTTGCCTCCACGCTCGCTCACAGAGTTGCCTCGCTTGTTTTGTTCAGGATCATGAATTTCTTTTGGGAACAGGCTCTTCTCATCAAATATTGCTTTCAAGGCTACAAAACAGGAGTGAATTCCACATCAAAACCAGGGGAACATTTGGTGAGGTGCACTGTGGAAAGCAGGCTGCAGGAAGAATTTTAAACAGTGAGAGAGGCAGAGCTCGAACACTGTCCTACTCCAAGAATAACTCTGGATTTTCTGCTTCCACTTCTGCTGACAAGTTTAGATTTTGGGGCATTTTTCTCCCAGTTAGGGAACTGAGACTTATTCAACCCTAAGGACCACGGTGTATCCATCTCTGCCTCACACCCTTTGAACTCCTTGGCCAGGTCTAGCAAAGCTGATGGAATCATGGAATTGTTGAGGTTGGAAAATACCTTTAAGGTCATAATGGTCAATACAGAACCACCCCCATGTTCACCATTGCACGTGGAAGGGTGAGGATCTCAGGGAGCAGAATTCCTACAGAACAGGAATGCAGATGGACTGGATGGATGAGAAACAGCCCTGCTTTGGGGACTCCCCTGTTCCTGGGCAATCTTCAGCCAGAGCCAGCACCTTTTTGGGCACCAAAATCAAACCAAGTTTGATCTCAAGAGAGAAATCCCTGGGGATGTGCCTTCAGCAGTGCTTCTGTAACTGCTGATTCGATTTTATTCCTTCGCCACTTAAACCTCGGTACTAAAAATGAGCTGAAACATCCAAAGGGAGAGGCCTCCACCTTGCCTGTGGGATGCCCCTTCCAAAACATTCCCTGTATCAAGCAGAACTTTGCTTTTGACATTTTCACAGGGGCAGATTAATCCCTACTCAACGTGGGGAGACTGGACTGGGTTTCATTTCCTCTCCTCCTCCGAGTCTCCATTCCTTTAATTTATTGCAACTCCTTCCTGCCATTAAGGACTGAGAAAAATAATCAAATTATCCCCTACTGAAACAAGAGCTCCAAAACTGTTCCCTGAAGGCCTGCATGACTGAGCAGGTTTACCCTGCAGCCATTTATTTCCATAGGTACAGCAGGATGATCTCCAAGGATTCCTCCAGTCCCGGACAAGATTCCTTCTCCTCATGTGCATCAACCCCTCCTGCTGAAGTCTAATTCATGAATAAGAATGCAGTGATACTCTCTGAGCTGCTACTATGACACCTGAGAGTGTCTCAGGAGCAGCTTGGGCAGGAGGGCTGTGCTGCTGCCTTTGGGAAAGGAGCCTGAGGAATTGCCAGGCTGGGGATTTCACACGCTCGGATATTGTTGACGATGAGCGCAGAACGGGCAGGAGCTGCACAGGCCTCAGATTGCTGCAAGCACTTCAGCTCAGAGTGCACTTGCATTTGACAAGCCAGGAAACCAGGAGGCAAAGGCTGGATGTGATGCCCAAGTGATTGTTATCACTGTAGAGAGCATAAAATCAAATCAAATCAAAAGTTCACGGCGCTCCTGGAGCCCTGCTCGTTACTGACCAGGCAGGGAAAGATGCCCCAAGTGCCGAGGGGAGAAAGAGACAGCAAAACATCCCAGACAACTTCTTGTCCACGCTCTGCAATCTCACCTTCCAGCTGTAATTATGGGCATTTAGCTCTTGGGGAAGCCACAGGACTTTATCTATTGATTTCTGTAAGTCTAGGACGAAACTTGCAATGATTTAAAGGATTAGAATTTTAAAAGTGTAAACTGTGTTCCTGGCTTTGGTTAATTAAAAGGAACATTAAGCTCCAAGGAAAAAAAGGGCTAATTAATACATTACCAGGGCTTAATACTTAATTTGAGATACAAGAAAGCCATTTAAACACACTCTTAAATGAGAAAACTTTTGACTGGGAGTTGTTAAAGTTAGCAGCAAAAAAGAATCTGATACAGATTTACTGCTACCCTGATCCTAAAGGCAGCAGAGTGGCTTTAATGAGCGATGGTTCAGAGCCTCAAACAGCAAATCAGCTCCCAGTGCCCACATCTGCAGCACAGCCAGAGCAGGAAAAACCTCAATAATCAGTGTGTGGAGGCAGGACTGGGGCCACAAGACACTGAAATAAAACCTGGCCTGATGTGGCAGGGGTTTGTGTGAACAATCCAGCTGTTCCCTCTCTGTGGTGGTCACTGTGAAGCCAAGGCCATTTAGAAGTGAAATACAGATTTGCCAGCAGCTGGGCTTATTGACTGTGGTGGGGGGGATATTCACCCACAGCCATCACACTGCACTCGAGTTTGGCTTTAAGATTGCACTGCCCACATGATTTTAATGACTTTATCCCTCATTTCTCTCTCATTTGGAGCAACTCGTGGAAGTGCCAGACCTATTTTTCTTCTGCTTGATGAGGGTGAGGTTTGGACAATTAAAAGTAAATCAATGAGGAATGCTGGAATTGTCTGTATAAAAATCCCACAGTGTTTACACCTGGCCTTGCACAGAAAAGCAGAGAGAGAGCTGCTGCTAATGAAATCCTTACAGAGAAATAACATCCCTTGCTCAGATAGAAACAGGCACCTGATTAAAAAATTCACAGCTCATGTGATGATTAAATCAGCTTCAAAGTATTTAATTTAGAGGTTGCACACTTGGCCTTGCTGAGTCAGCTGCAGAGTGTCCAACACAATCAGGTTCTTTCACCTCATTTCTTTGTGGGAGCTGAGCTATCGACCTTCAACATCCATCTCAGCCAAAGTGGAAGTGTCTCACAGCAAAATTCCAAATTCTCACCTCCACATTCCTCCTCTGGGACCTCCAGCCTGTGAGCACCTCAATCCTCCAGCCTGCAGGGTTGGATGTGCCCATTATCCTTCATCCTTCCCCTCTGGGCAGCCTGGCAGCTGTCAGGTTTGGGCAGGAGCTGTTCTCAGGAATAGGAAGTGCCAAGCAAAATTCCAAAGCCATCAGAAAGGCTCCTGGAGGATGCAAGGACACTGATGGATGCCCCAGTCAGCTGCTTCAGTGCATCCAATTAAGCAGCTGCACAGCCCCTGTCAAGTGTTTTCCAAATGGACCGAGGGAAATCTCTCATCTTATTAAACAGAAATCACCTGGTGCAATCCTCAAATATAATTTTCCTCTCATATTCTCATGTATTCCACAAATTAAAGTCTTTTTTCTTCAGTCAAACCCATTCAGGAGTCAGTATTCCAGGCACATGTTTTCAATTAACCTGTAAAGTCTGATCCAGTGCCTGATGAAGGAAGTTCTGATGTTCCCATCAAGTTCAGGGGTTTCTGGAACATCCTGTACAAAGTAAGGAATTGTTGAGATAGGATTGAGAGTCTCACCACTTACTTGAAGCCTCAAATCAGCTGCTAAGCAATAAATCTTGGAGTTCTCTATTACCTTCATCTCATTTCAGCACAGATGGTAAAAGCTAGTGACCTTTATATTTTTTTTTTGTCTTTCTGTGCTGAGAGCTGGAGTAATGAGAATATAATGAAGGTCTCTTTATTTTCCAGCAGCCTGGGAGGACACAGATTTTCCCAGCACTGCTCCTCTGTCTTTTCCCAAAAGTATTTCTCAGGGAGAGGAAAAAAGTCAGGCCCCTTCATGCCATCAGTCTCCTTGAGGGCTCCAGGAGTCAGTGACCTAAACACAGCCTTCAAATCCAGCTTTACTGAGAAACCAAATGGAATTGTGCTGCTGTGAGCTGGCTTTTCTCATCTTTATAATACTGCTCTACCAGGCAGATAATGTAGTTACAGACAAAAAGTGTTCAGAACCTTTAAATGGAGTAAAAACATGTTTTGTTTGGTTTTTTTTTTCCTCCTTATTACCTTTTAGTGGAAATAAAATGTTCCAGGTCTTTTCTAAACCAGCTTCCCCTTCAGCTCTGGTGGGATTCTTCCCAACTGAGATGAACACAGGTAGTGCAGCAAGTGCTGGGAAACTGGGCCAGCCTCTTGAAGATAATTCATTGTGTTAATTACTAATTTGTTTTGTGCAAACAATTCCATCCTGAGAAGAATTCAGGTGCAACACATCATTTGTTGCTGAGCCCTTTCGATGGCACTGGAAACAGTGGCACCAAGGCTGGCTGGGATTCAGTTTGAGCCCTGACCAGGAGCAAAAATGCTGTGAAATCAAGTGCAGAATTGTCAGCTGGGGCAAATCTGGAGCTGCCCATGGGTCACATCCCCCCTGAGGCAGGGAGAGGAAGGCAGTGGCTGCCTCAAGGCTGGGCTGAGGAGGATCCCTGGGGCTGGATCCAGGAGCTGTGGCCCCCATGGTTCTGCCCTTGGGTGTTGCTGCCACCTTCAAGTGTTTTCCTGAGCTGTGGAACCCTGAGATCCATCTGTATGTGCAGAGCATCTGGGGGGCAGATTTGTCATATGTGCACATTTATATGTTTATTTAAAATATTGATATAAACAGATGGAAATACAGCTTGGAGCAGACCTTGAGGGGAGACTGGAGGATGAGAGGTTTATTCCCTGCCAGCCAAGGAGGAGAGTCATGAGATGGTTTGGACTGGAAAGGGCTTTAAAACTCATCCCATTCCACCCCTGCCATGGCAGGGACACCTCCACCATCCCAGGGTGCTCCAAACCCATCCAGCCTGGCCTTGGGCACTTCCAGGGATGGATCATCCACAATTTCTCTGGGCAAAAAGCTGATTTCCCCCTCAGAAAAAGCCTCTGCTTCCACAGGAGGGTGAAGGGATGGCACACACAGCTGTGTTTGCAAGTCTGGGCAGCTTTTTTCCTGCAAACATAAGCCACAAATCCAGTTGCAGCAATTTAAGGTCACACCAAGAGCTCTAAAAATCCAAGAGAAAGTTTCTTCAGTCTTTTGGAGGACTTAGATCAGGTAAGGAGCTCTCTGCAGATCAGACAGGACACAACCTACTCATACAAATACAAGATGTTTAGTAAATCAGCCAGAAATCCAACTTATATAATAAGGCTTCTAATCATATTTTTCTAATGAAATTTTAATTCTGTAAAAATTAGTAACTGGTCTAGAGGTTTCTGCATTACCATAAATGTCTCCCAAAGAAAAAAGCACACACTCAAAGAAATACCTCACATTGCTGCAGGGCTGGAAAGTGGGACGTGTTGATGGGATCCCAAAGCAGTTTTTAGTAAAAGCACTATTTCTGAGGAATCTGGCTCCAACAAAAGAGAGAATCCCTCACGAGGCCACTTTCTAGTAAAATATTTACAAGAACACCCAAAAGAACTCAAGAGTTCCTTCTTTGTGTGCTTGTAAAAGTGGACCAAAAGTGGAATGAGTTCACCTATTTCTCTTTTGGGCACTCTGGAAACTCAGAGAAGAAAAATCTCTCTGCCAAAGCCCCCTCTGGGCTGGCAGTGGGAGGAGGGGATCAAACCCCTGCTCCTGCCTGGGAACATGCAAAAAATGGCAATTCCTTGGAAAAATGCCCCTATTTGGCCATTTTCTGTTCTCATGTCAGAATAATAAAGCCACAGTGCCAGGCCCAGCTCAGGTGTGATTTCTGACAGCTTTAAAGAGTGAAATCAGGGGAGAATGCTCTGAAATTGGATTCTAGATTGAAAGTGTTCAAAAAGTGCTTTTCACTCCATGTTCCTTTTACCTCTGCTCAGCCTTCAGCAAATATCCTCTACAATCAAATATCCTGTACAGAATTAACCCCACATATAACAAAATTACCTTCAATTCTAATTCATTTTGGTGAGTCAGATGATGGAGCTGGGAAATTCCATTTCCTCTTTGCCCATCACCTGATGGGTCAGTTCCTAACAGGGGGATGGGAAAGCAAACTTGAGAAAGCAAGAACTTACTTAAAATCCAATTTCTGTCAGGTTAGCAGACTCATTGTTCAAACTGGAGGTAATTTAAGTGCTTTCTTTTAACATCAAATCTTGCCTTCCATCATCCTGAAAAAATTTGGTCTGGACCATCCTATTTTTTGGGGCTTTTTATCTAATTTTGATATGTCAAAGCATACCCCTGCATAAACCCCCCTTGTATAAGTTACTTACAAGCAAAATAACTGTTTGTCTCCAAAATTAGGAGATTCTTCTTCAAAAAAAAACAGGAGTTGCTTTTCTTCTTGTCTTCATCCTCATCAGCCTTTGTTCTTGTACTTGTTTTTTGCAACATCCTTCCTGTGAAAGACAAGATTTTCAATTTGATGATTTTCTTAAAAAAAAAAAAAAAACAAACCCAAAAAACCTGAGGAAATGATTGCTTGAAGCTTGAATAATTTCTTGTATTCTTCAAATAAAATCAGCAGACTCTCCTCTAGATAAATATATCAGTTGTCATCTTTTTCCTGGAAGAAAAGAGAGAGGAAGAAAGCACATCTCCCCCCTGAGACAGCTGTAGAGCCATTTATTTCTACCAGAGAGGTTCTTAAAAGTGTTGTTTTTAGAAGTCAGGATAATTCCCAGACCACAGCTGCTTTTTATTTATATTTCATCTTTCTACCCAAGTACTGCTAAAGAGGGAAAAGTTGTTCCTAAGATATTCCAGCCTTCCACAAGACCTGTGCAGAGAGTGGGGCTGGGACCTCCTCACTGGGAGCCAGCAGTGAAAAAAGAACATTTTCAGGAAAGAAAGCCCCAGGAGGAGTTTGGAAGCTTCCCAAGGCCCATCACTTGCTGTTTGTAACCCTGGACCTGGAGGATGGATAAGGAAAAGTCTCCTCATCATCATCTTGTTTGGGTGAGAGTGGAAAATTTGTTGTTGGGTTGCCTGGCTGGAGTGAAAGGGTCCCTGGACTTCACTCAACACCTGAGTTTGAAGCTTTGCTTCATTTCCCCTTTGCTAAAACCAAGCCAAAATATTAAAATTAAAATAAAAAATTAAACCCACAAGTAAAACCTGATTGATTTGCCCTTGTCCTGTTAGGAAACAAAACCAAAGTGGGCTGATTTCCTTGCACTCTGCCTGTGTTTTCCATGATTTCCCTTGCCTGTTCTGTCCTGAGTGCCTTGGTGAGGACCAGCCCCAGCCTGAGCATCCCACCCTGCCCTCAGCCCCCTCCCAGCCCTGCACAGCTGCCCTGGGAATGAGCTTTGCTCCAGATTTCTCCTCCAACACCAGCAGGGCTGAGCCCTTCTGCCCTGAAAAAGCCTCTGCTGTTCACAGCCTCCTCATTCCACTGGGACAAACCTGCACATCAATTCCCTCCACAGGAAATACATCCTGCTGGGGCTGCTGGAAGGGCTCATTTCCCTGCACAGAGCAAAATGAAAAGGAGTTACAGCAGAAAAAAAATCTCCTTTCAGAGCTGTACTTTTATTTTCTTTTCATGAATACAGTGCTCCAAAGTAAATCTCACTTTGTAAACAGTTTTCTTTATAGGACTGAAAGTACCTGGTGAAACTCAATGTAAATGGAAGGGGGGGAAAACTATAAATCAACAGCCCAATGGACAGATTTCTTTCAACACAGTAAATAAATCTGCATGTTTTCAAATTGCTTTGCAGGCATCTGATGCAGGTTCAGAGAATGGCCAGGAGAAACAACAGAGAATATATTTCACTTTCTCCAGCCAGGGAGCAGCTGAAGATCCCCCACAAACCCAAAAGCTGTCACACACACCCTGTGCAACCTCAGTGACTTTGGGACACCTCCATGGGCTGGAGGCTGCTCACATTAGGATTCCCTGTTTGTGGCCAGGCTGGGTTTGGACTATTTAAATTCCCTGTCAGGATCACTTATGGTCAAATCATTTCCCATAAAAAGAGAAATGGATCCATAACGAGACTGAAGCTTTGTTGTTTGAAAAACTACTTCAGCACCATGTTAAAAACTCCACTAATTGAACTGGGGTTTTTAAGGAAGAAACAATTAAAGTTTGCTGCATAATTAATAAATCAGGGCCATTAATAACCCCTAAATTTCATTTTATTCATCATGGACACATTGAGCTGACTCATTGTACAGCAAACACTTTAAAACACCTGTCAGTGAAATATTCCTTCTACCATCTAGAAAGAAAAGCCTCCTAACAGCTCCCTGAAATTGGTGTCACTCATTAAAATCATCTCCAGACATTGTGTGCCTTCCACAAGTGCCTCAAGCACGAGCACGGGGCTGTTTTAGTCACTGCTTCTCTCCCAGAGATGTTCCCAGCTTTTATCCAGGAGCTTGTGTTTGTAAATAGGCAGCACAAAAAGCCACAGCTCATTTCCCCACTTCTGTCCTGAGCTGCCTCATGAATCCCAATCTCTTTGGAGGAGAATTTGCACACTCACAGAGTTTTATTCTAAGGAGCTGACTCCGGCCATCCTTCGGGCTGCTGGAGAGGGGCAGATCCCAGAGATTCATCAGGGATTTCAGGGAACCATTCAGCCAGAGAGGATCAAACCCCACAAACAGGGAGGCAGATGGGACAGCTCAGGCCCAAAGGGAAGGGGAAGGGAGATGGGGAAGGGAGATGAGATAAGATGAGAAAGGGAAAAGGGAAGGAAAGGGGGAAAGGGGAAAAGGGGAAGGAAAGGGAAAGGGAAAGGGAAAGGGAAAGGGAAAGGGAAAGGGAAAGGGAAAGGGAAAGGGCTGAGGAGAGCCCTCACAATAGTNACAGCCAACAATTCCTCCCCAAAATCCCATCTAATCCTGTTTTGTCCTTTGAAAACATTCCCCGTGTTCTGTCCCTCCAGATCCTTGTAAATGATCCTTTTCCACCCTTCCTTCAGTCACTGCAAGGCCACCCTGAGGTCCTCCCAAAACTTCTCCTCCCCAGCTGAACTCCCCCAGCTGTCCCAGCCTTTGCTCCCAGCAGAGCTGCTCCATCCTCTGCTCATCCTGGAGCCTCCTCTGGGCTCTCTGAGCAGCTCCAGCTCCTCCCAGGGCTGGGGCAGCTCGGCAGGTGAGCTCTCACCTGAGCACAGGGGCACATTCCCCCTCTCCTGCTGCCCACACTGGTGCTGGTTTTGATATTGTGGGTTTCTCTGAATTTCTATCACCCAAACGTTGTGCTCCTGACTTCTGGAGAGGTTCTGTGCAGGACCTGCAGCACTGGCACTCCCCCTGCACCAGCTCCCAGCAGCAGGGTGAAGAATAAACCCCTAAAAGCTCCATAAGCTTATTGTTCCTTTGACATATCAGTGACATTCACAGCACCATAAACCTTCCCCATCTGAAATATTTAGCTCTTTAGCAGCAGTCAAACAGACATGCATCCTGCCTGGCATATCCACACATAGATCACTAATTTATTCCTTACAGCCCTCCTGGGTGCTGTATGTGCTGAGACAACTGCATTCCCAGCAATGGGCATAAATATCTGTATTTATTTTCTCATCATACTGGCTGGGGAGTTGGGGAGAGCGAGCCAGAATAAGAATCATACAGAGAAAATGGCCTGACAAGCACTCTGTGTGCACTTCCTCCAGCGGAGTGCTCGACATTATCCCTCATCTGCTGTGCCACAGCTCAGAGTGGGCTGTAATTATGGATTTCCAACTGGCATTATGGTTATTATGGATTAGATGTTCGTCTGTAAAGTCTGTCAAACCAATGAAATTGTCAGGTTTTGAGTAGCCTCCAGGGCAGGGCTCTGCAGGGCTCGCTCTCCTGGGCCGTTAGTTTTATTTATAGTGGCGAACTAAACAAGGCAGGAATTAGGGGAATGCTCCTCCATGAAGGTAATGGCATGGAAATGCTGATGTAGGTCTGTGACAGCAGACAGCAGCAATAGCCTTGAGGAAATATTGAAAGTGTGGAGCTGAGCAGAGCAAGCAGCACCTCAAGGCTGCTTTTTGTCACTCTGACAGCACTGAGTCGTAAATAATCCCCCCCCACACTCTGCTCTCAATTATCAGTAATTTGCTGGCACCCAGGATATGAGAGGCACAGGAAAACACAGCAGTCACCTCAAGTTCTCAGCAGAATCTCTGGGGTGAGGTGCTTTCTCACCTGGTTTGGATTGCAGAGGCTTTGGAGGTTGAAGCCCAGCTTAAGGGTGGCATTTTCCAGGCTGCTGTTCCAAACAGTTTTTCCACCACAGCTCCTAGGACTGAACAACATCAAGTTCGAATTAATCAGCCAATTTGGAGCCAAAATTACAGAAAAAATAAATACATTCTTATTATATACTTATTATATTCTCATTATTATATGGAAGTTCCCCTTTTTAAGGCAAACAGAACATGGGGCTGATGTTGGTCACTGAGAGAAAAAAAATGAAGGGGGTGTGGAAATGTGATTTTTATAAAGATAAGATTATTCAAATATTGCTAAAAGTTTTTTAAGGAAGTGGGAAATGTGTCTTAAAGGCTTTGCTATCCTGTACATGCTGGAATCTCCAGCTGCTGTCTGTGCTGTAAGGAGAAACCTCAGCTGAGCCAGGAGGTTGCTGAAATACCTGAAACACCCCCATTCAAAGGGAAATCAGGGAGGAGGAAAGAAATATATCTGAAATATTTGTAACTCCCTGTGTGTGTACCCTGTACTTCCATGCACAATGTGCTACACAAAATTTTGCTGTCTGCACAGTCAGAGGCACCAACTGTCCCTGTCAGTCCCTGCACTGGGAATCCCACACAGCTCTGGGGAAATGCTTGTACTGGGAAAAAAAAACCTGTCCACAGTGCTCAGTATCAATGTGCATTTGTCCTTGAGACTCAGAATGGTCCAGGGTCAGTGCTGGGAGAGGATGGACTGGGGGTGGCCCTAAGGAGGACCTGGGGGTGCTGCTGGATAAAAACCTGGCCTGGGAGCCCAAACCCCCTGCCCTGGGCTGAGCCCCAGTGTGGGCAGGGGCAAAGGGGGGAATGTGCCCCTGTGCTCAGGTGAGAGCTCACCTGCAGAGCTGCCCCAGCCCTGGGAGGAGCTGGAGCTGGTCTGAGAGCCCGGAGGAGGCTCCAGGATGAGCAGAGGATGGAGCAGCTCTGCTGGGAGCAAAGGCTGGGACAGCTGGGGAAGTTCAGCTGGAGAAGGCTCCAGGGAGACCTCAGAGCCCCTTCCAGTGCCTAAAGGGGCTCCAGGAGAGCTGGAGAGGGACTTTTAATCAGGGCTGGTGGCAACAGGACGGGGAGCAATGGTTTTAAGCTAAAAGAGGGGAGATTCAGGCTAAATACAGGGGAGGAAATCTTCCCCGGGAAGGTGGGGAGGCCCTGGCACAGGGTGCCCAGGGAAACCATGGCTGCCCCATCCCTGGAAATGTCCAGGGTTGGACAGGACTTGGAGCAACCTTGGAGCCACCTGGGACAGTGGAAGGTGTCCCTTCCCACGGCAGGGGGAGGGATTGGGATGAGCTTTAAGGTCCCTCCCAACCCACGCTGTGATTCCCTGATTTGGTCACACCTGGCCCCAGCCAGGGCCTCAGGAAGGATCCAGCCCTGTGTGGTGACAGGGCCAGGTTCCCTGTGATCCGTGGGGCAGTGAGGATCCAGCAGTGCTGCTGTAAGGGCAGCAAAATGCAGCACCCAGGGCCCCACATGACCCCGACCCCTCTGCTCCTCCAGCCTGAACAGACAATTCCTCCCATTATTCGGCTGGGAGGCTGTAATTACCCTCATAAAAGATGCACAAATAAACCAGTCACAGACAAATTAATCCACTCACACCTTGCCACTGCAGAGGAGTGTTTTATCTGCACTGGCTTAAACACAATTATTATTTCTTAGTGGTCGAGCTGAATTTTGAACAGAGGTGCCATAAAAGTGCTGACAAATCAAAGGTAAAGCAGCAACTGCTGCAAACCCAGCACTGAACACAGTTCTTATCAGATCATGGCTGCAGGGACTCAAAACAGATAAAAATCATATCAGTATCTGCTAACATCTGCTACCAACAAAGTCCAGTGACACCCAGAGCTCAGAGAGGCTCCAATCCACCCAAAAAGGGGTGGATGCTTTCCCACTGCTCCATGCCCAGGAGGATGCCAGCACTGACACACAGTTCTGTGAGAGCCAAGGAATCTCCAGTGAAGCCTTTCAGTGATAAAATTCCTCCCACTCCTATTTATCTGTTGATTGGAGAGAGACAAACTGAACCAGACAGCAAAATTTGTATCTCCCTGAGGAGCCACAAAAGCAGGGTTCTGTCAGATACAGGTGGACATGGCACAGGCACAGCCAGGGAGAACAGATGGCTGCCTTTCCACCAGGGGGAATTCAATGGGACTTTGCCTGATAGAAATAGGAAGCAGAAATAATCACTAACAAAAGTCTTTTCTTTAATTTCGCCATTTGATTTTTAGGGAGAAAAAAGGGTGAGTCAGTCAAATGATCCCAGCTGAAAAGTGATAGTGCTTTCAACAGAAGAAAAATACACTGATCTTCACCAAAATAGAGACCTTTGGTCCTGTTTCATGTGCAGAATACAAACAGAATTGAGTCTGGCTACAACAATATTTTGCAGACTGCAGTAGTGGTTTGGTGTCTGCAGATTATCCCTGATTTTATACTCACCATGCCAAATAAAAGTTCACTTTTTAAGAGTCTAAAAAAGAAAGAAAATTAAAAAAAAAAGAAATCAAGACAAGAATTTAGATGATACAGTTTGATTAAGGTGAAGTTTAGACCCAGCTCTCTGTTGAAAACAGAGTAATGATGAACATTATTCTTGGTTCACTGCAAACATCACAGACCCAGAGGTTCAGGGGCAGTTTTGGCTACTTAGGAGCCATAATTCCTGTGCAGGCACATGTGGAGAGGAGCAGTTTGTTCCCATCCCTGGGAGCAGCTGGGAGTTACTCCATAAACCCAGCAAATACTCTGAGGACACAACACAAAACACTGAGAGAGGTAACACCCACCTTTGGCACTGCAGGCATTTCTTTCCCATCACAGAGCACTGCCAGTACCTGGGGTTGAGCCTGGGTGTTTTCCTTCCTGAATTTCAATCCTAAAAGGCAAAGAAAATAGAAAAGGGTACAAAAGCAATTTATCCCTTTTTATTCCTCATCTCTCAGTGAAGAACTGCAGTCAAGTCCTGTCCTGAGCCAGAGCAACATCTGCTTTTTAGAAATTTTAAGTTTGCAAATACAATGTTTGGACATTATGCCATGATATTTTTCATAATAATTGCATCAAAACCTAGAGAGAAGAGAAGTGCTCTTTACCACTCCAGGGCTTTGATGATCCTGAACCATTTCAAAGTGCCCTTTCTTGTCTGCAGCAAAGCAGAGAGAACAAAGCCCTAGGAAGTCAATATTGAGTCAATCCAGTGCAGTAAACACCTGAACATGGACAGATCCATGGCTTGAAACAGGATTTATTGAGGACAACTGCTGCCTTAATTTGCAAGAGCTCTGGAAAGCCATTTCTTCAGTGTGCTGCAGCTTTTAAAGCCATTTAGTGATGAGCAGCCAGAGCTGAACCTTCCTGCACCCAGCTGCCAACCAGGCAAGGGAGTTACTCATCTCAGAGGAAATTAGGCTCTGATAGATTTTTTTATCTGAAAAAAAAAACCTAATATAATTCAGCAATCTCCCTGTGCCTGCTTTTTCTTAGAACATGGATGGTACCTGTACCAGCACATCACAGTTTTCATCCTACTTTAGTGCCAGGATCTGGGAGAGGTCAGTGGATCTGTTCTTTCCAACACAAACTTTACGGTTACAGTGAAATCAAAGTGCTAATTAAGAAACAAACAAACAAAAATAAGAATTTAGTATAGGCAGAGCAGAAAAACAATCTGTTGTGTTCAGGGTCAATAAAGCAGTGAAAAAATAAAGCAAAAAAAAAAAAAGATATAAGCAAAGACAAATCAGGTGGCAGAAATCAGCAGCTGCTATGGCTCCATCACCCCCCTCTCATTATGGAGTTTTTACAGGTAAAACAGTTTTCCCTGCTCTAGTCCAACACCGAGCTAAAACCCAATAAAAATAAGCTCTGTACCTTGCTCTGCACCAATATTTGCTTTTCCTGGGCTGCTTTTGGTTAATTTACAGTCTGGCTTCTGCAGATTAAAACAGCTTTTGAAAAGATGCAGTTTGGGCAAACACTGGCAGCACATCTCATTTAAATGCAGTGTAATTCATGCAGAGATAATTTGTATTGACAGGACTTGGAGGTGGGAAGTGTTTGCCATTGTAACTGGAGTGTGTTTCACCTGCTGGAATTCCAACACGTGCATCTTTCATGGCATGGATCCATCTCAGAGGTGCTGCACGTGTTTGGTTTATGTCTGTGAGGTTCAGGGGGGCTCCATCTTCAAGTTTTATTTACAGGACAGGAAAAGTGAGATAAGGAATTCCCTTGCTGCACCATCCCTGCTGGATTCACTCAGCCTCAGCTTCTGGGCAGAAATGTAAAATTCTGACTGTTCTTGAAATTTGAACTTCTAGATCATTCTTTGAAGAGCATCAGCACTGCACCTGCTTTTTCATTATTATTTAAAGCAGGGCTATGGTTTTGTAATGAGCTTTTTCAAAAGTGGAAATGGAAGGCAGGTACAATACTCAGAAGACCTGATGAGACCTAATGTTCCAAGGCAGAACTTTTGTATTTAGACAAGCCCTAATTGAGCACTGAGAGAAGCCTCTTTTCCAGGAAATGCATATTATTATTACTACCATTTATTAGGGTTTCTCTGAAATAACCTTCCTCTGAGAGCACTTCTAATTAGACAAAGCCAAGAGCTTAATTCACATTAACCTCGGCTCCAGCATCCTGGATAATGGGGAAAGGCAGAAGGGCACAGGCTGGATCTTTGTACAACAAAGCCACCAGAACAGAACATTTTTAAAAGAGTTTTCATTAGAGAGAGAAGTTTCTGCCTGGGAGGTGCCTCCAGAGCCAGAAGTGCATTACAAACCTGTAAATTGTGATTGCCTTTTAACACACTCAGGGCAGAGGAGGCAGCAGCAGGGTGAGAGCAGCACCAACACAGCTCCCAGCCCAAAACCTTCCCCTTGCAGGGACAAATGTCTGATCCAGCTGATGCCAGCTCTGTCTGACTGAGGATCCTCCACCTCAGCCTCCTGCTGGGCTTCCCAAGAGCCCCAAACAGCACAGGGTGCTGTGGGAAGTGCCAAAATGCTGCCAAACCCACCGAGGAAAGGTTTCTGACACAGCCTCTCTCACTTAGCTGGAAATAATCGAGTTAAAATCAGCAGGATTTCCACCATATGTTACCCAGTCCTTGAAGCATGGATTACAGGTCATGGTTTTTGTGGTTTTGTGAGAGACTTGGGGTTTAGGTGAGCTGGGAAATCAACCTCCCCTTTCCCAGCAGCTTCACCTCTTCCTGAGCAGCACCCTGTTGTTTGGCCATCTGGTGCCGGTGTGGATGAGACAGACAGGAAAATACCCTGAGAGGAGGAGGAGGAGGAGGAGGAGGAGAAGGAGGTGGAGAAGGGCTCTGAGAGCCCTGCAGCTCCGGGGAGGGGCCTCTCGGTGCTGGCTGAGGTGGGACCCTGAGCGCCCCGTGGGGAGAGCTGGCTCGGGCCTGTGCCGGCAGCGCCCGCCTGGCTCCTGCCGGAGCTGCCCGGAGCTGCCTCTGCCTCTGCAGCGTCGCTAAAGTCACTCCTGCCTTCGTGCTCTGGGCCTGCAAAGGCGGAGGGCTGAAATGCGAATCGCACAGCACTCAGCACTGGGTTTGGTTGGTTGGTTTGGTTTTTTTTCCCCACCTTTTCAATTGTTTGGGAAGATTTCTGATGCCGCAGTGTGGGAGTTTCACTCCTTTGGAGCAGCAGCAGGGGTGAAGCAGAGCAGCACCAAGCACAGCCCCTGGGAAATGGAATTTGAGGAGGCTGAGGAGGCAGCAGCTGAGCTGAGAATCCATTGACAAGACCACAGCTCAGAATCAGGAGAAGTTTCATTTAAAACCCACCCTCAGTGTTTCTTTCCGTGCCTTGCACAAGGACCTGCTCGGGGACCCCGAACTCGTCCTGTTGTGTGCTCCCCTCAGGGCTGGGGGCGCTGCCCTCCCTGCAGCCCAGAGCCAGGGACTCACTCCAGAAGGTGCCATTTCTGACTGCTCGGCCACACCTGGGTCCTCTGCTCATAAATTAAAATTGTCAGGCACTTGATACTCCAGAGCATCCCTGGAAGTGCCCAGATCCAGGCTGGATGGGGCTTGGAGCCACCTGGTCCATGGACAGAGTCCCTGGATGGGCTTTAAGGTCCCTTCCAACCCAAACCTTCTGTGATTCCCTTCCAAATTCTCTCCACAAACGTTTCTCACTATTCCCTTGAACGTTTAAAAGACAATTCTAAAATTTGTACTTCCTTGTATTTTAAAAATTGTATTTTTAAAATTTGTGGGAATTTGTCCCAAGGTTTGCAGCCAGCACGTGCAATGAAACTGCAGAAACCTCACAGCCCAGAGCAACATCTTCTCATTCAAAGCCATAAATAGAATACTGATCTATTCTAGCAGAAAGTGGTCAAAACCATCAGAAATCTCTGCCTGTATCCTTGTAAAAATTCACTGAAGTGAGGCAGCATGATGCTGCCCTTTAGAAGTTCTTATTTAATTACTGAAGCCCATTTGAGAAGCAATACACTTCATATTTCCCCAATTACAAAGTCTGCTTCTGCCCTTAAAAACAATCTCGAGCAGAGCCAAAACTAAGCTCTGATTATAATTAAATTTCCTTTTTACACAAATGTTGGTATTTTCTTATGCATTCTGAGCTCTCTGATGATTATTGTAGGATACTGAGAGGGTACAGGGTGCTCAGAAAGGAAAGGAAGAGAGAAAAAAAAAGAGAAAATATTATTTGATATACTAAGTAATCATGCACTTTGGCAAAAATATGCCAGAAAAGTAAAGGTGAAAAAAAGTTATTTAAAAAAAATCATGGGAGCTGCCATGATATTACTAATTTCAGAAGGTTTAATACACGTATCTATATAGGTATCATTTTTATGAGCAAGTAGCAGAATTGAGAGCATTGAAAAGTACAATTGCACGAACAGAAAAGGATAAAAATTATTTTAAAAATTATAAAATAATAAAAAATATGTTCCAAGGCAAACCACAGCAAGAGCAATTTACCAGAGCCAAAGACAAGAGGAAAACCAGGGGAAAATGTTGATTATTTAGAGAAACTTTTCAGCAACACCAAGGCCAGAATGTCCAACACATGAATTAATTAATTAGTCTTATTAA
>VZRX01020696.1:0-21378 GCA_013398075.1 Notiomystis cincta
ATCTCAACCCATGAGTTTTCTTTCTTTTACCTCCCCAATTCTCTTCCCTCCATCCTGCTGGTGGGGCAGAGGGGATGTGAGCAAGCAGCTGTTTGGTGCTTAGTTGCTGGCTGGAGTTGAATGAAGACATACTGGGTCTAAACAACATCTCCCCAACTCAGCAGTCACTGAGAAAGCCTTAATACACTTTTATTCAGGGGCACTGATGTCTGTGAAACAGTAATGCAGCACCCACCCTGCCAAACCCACAGAACTTCTATTTACCAGAAATGAAAAATACAACTGCTCTGGAACCAGTACTTGAAGCACACTGCAAATTTAGAAGTTCCACAGCTCTGATTGCCACACAGCAGAGAAGTACTTGTCACACAGACATTTAATAAGCCATCATGTGGCTGCTTGCTCTCATACACTAACTGCTGGACTCTTCCATGCAGGAAGGAAATGCTTTTGGTCTTGTGCCAAGCATTAACCATGTAACCTGGTGCTCTCAACTGCCTTTATTTTACACTGCTATTAAAATTCTTGGATCTAGATTTGGCAAATTAGGATAACACCTTCCCTTTGTCATCCACCAAAGAACCAACAAGAAAACATAATTATGGATAGGACAGATTTAAGGCACAAAAGCACCACAATTCCAAGTGCACTCCCATTAACACATGGTGGACTACAATCATAAACCCAAGTGCAATTATTTCACACATCCAAGAGCACCACTAAATTAGCATAATTTGAATGTCAAGGTACACTGAAAATAACCACATTGCAGCAACCAACTAACTTGGCAAAAAGAACTGAGGAGAATTTAAAGCACAAATAACCAGATAATTACTTGAAAAGAAAGTTGTTTTCCCCTAAATATCTGAACATCAATATTCTTCTACAATGGTAAGATATCACAGTCTTTTAGTTGATAAGTAAAGCTAAGAATTGTCTGTTGCAAGACATTTTGGAATGCCCATGTGAACACATCATGCTCAACCCCAGCTCTGCCAGACCTACGACACGGCCATGGGCAAACCCACCTTACCTGTTCCACTGCACCCCAGCTGTTAGAAAGAGAATAATAGCCTCCAGCATCCCAGAAGCAGAAATTCCATTTATATCCCAAAGACAACCCTGGCTTGGACAGAGACAGCAGTAAGAGCCCGAAGAACCTGTTCTCATGTTTTTATACTTACATGAATAAATATCTCATAGTCTATGTAAGAATGCCACGAGTCTTCTTTCTGTATCCTGGGGTCTCGCACCAAGACAGTTACAAATTCCTGTAAGTGCATAATAAAAACCAAGCAATTAATTTCAGAAGACAAAGGCAGCCTTAAAGACTCTCTTGATTGTTCTGCTGTTCCACAAACTACTGAGTCAGATTAAAAGCTGAACTGCTGCTTTATTGAATTTTGCAACCCTATAAATGGAGAAGCATAAAGCAATGAATCATCTCAGCTACACCACATGTCTGGGAAAGTCCCTGCCAAACTGCTAGCTGAAAAGGAGTATTTCAGATTAAGTAATACTGAAAAGTCATACATGTTTCATGCATGGGAGATGTGATCTTGGTAGCAATGAAGTGAAAACCTAACATTCAAAGTCACAAATGTAAAGGAGAATGGAGTAGGTATTTTAGGCTCTTCCCATATTTGTAGTCAACACTGACAAAGAACTGAAAATGTGGCACCGGGACATTTCTGCTCATCAACCTGCCCAAGGAAGCACCACAGCTACACTGCAGAGCATAATTCTTCATTTTGAGGGGACAATCATATAGAGTATTTGTTGTAGAAGTTGTCATATCTAGCTTCTTTCCTTGAATTTCTACATTTATATAATAATTTAAAGGGATCACAAAAGAGAGAGAAAGGGCCTGTGGACATTACTGTAATGTAACTGGGCATCCCTAATGGGAATTGGAAGAGACTGAAGAATTAAATGTTTCTGAATACCCTCAGCTAATGATCAAAATTTTGTTGCAGACAAAACCAACTCCCAAAATCCTGATAAATCTGTATATTCATACTAGGATGGAAAATATTCCTTTAAAATACAAAGGTCGGAAGTGTGCTTAAATACCTGCTACTTCTGGAGCAAGTGTACAGGCTGCCCTACTCCAGCTGCTTAAATAAGCTATTCTCCCCAAAAGCTAAGGCAACCACTTAGCAAAGACTTAAAGAAAAGTGTATCACTTTGAGCTGTAGATACATTTCCCCTGAGAGGAAGGCACTGCACAAGATCTCCAGGCACAGGACTCGACTGTGGGAGGAATGACAGAGTCTCTGGTAAAAAACATGCTTTTTTTAGTACATATTTGCATAAATCAAGAAATCTTGGACTCGAAAGCTCTCAAAATGTCTCTCCCTATGCCCAAACCAAAGACATGAGAAACAGAAGCTTTACTCTTCAGCCAAGTCTTCTCCCCTGACACACACTTTCATGTACCACCACTGCAAACCTTCAGTGGACTGACAGGAGAACAGTAACAACCCTGAAAGGAGAAGATACACTTTTTCCTGAACAGCCCCTGCATTCTGTAAATGGGGAGAGGGGAGGCATTCCAGGTCTGGATTAAATAATTTTCCTCTCTGATTTCAGGAGTTACTGCTGCAGAGATGTGGAGCCTGTGGCCTGATGGCTGGACACAGCTTTTGGGTTTATGTCACTTAGCCCAGCTCCTGGTCCCAGGGGTGTTTTCTGTATAACTGGTGGTTACCCTGCTGGTGAGAGCCATGAACACCTTGCCAAAGGAAGCACTTTTGAAAGGCTCCTGCCACCTCTGCGGCTTCTTTCCTCGCTGAAGAGCACCAGAGGGCCAATTCTCCCCTGCAGCTTTTTAACCCCATGCCAGCATGACACAAGAGGAACAAATGAACAGGGCTTTAATCATTTCTACCAGCTGAGGATCATGCCTTTACTTTTACAAAAACACTAGTGGGACATATGAGGAAGTTATTTCTGCTACAGAGATCATCAGCAATGTGCTGAACACAGGAGAGGACACCATTTTTTGGGTTGTTTTTCTCCACCTACCTCACTGTCAATAATATTTACCATACACAGATAGGTAGGTAGATAGATAGAGCAGACTTTCAGACACACTGTACCATCTTTTTACGTCACAAGTTTTTGTCTTCCCTGAATTCCAATTTCCCTGTGTCCCAATTTTCTCCAAAGCTGCAACCATTTCTCAACATACTTTCTTTCCTTTGCTGAGCACTAAAAGCATCAGTCTTGCAAGCAGAAGAAGAGAAATTATGCCAAGAAGCTTCAAACAGGACACTGCACTCCTCTTCCCTTCAACTGCTGCAGCACAGGAGTCAGAACCTCAGGCAGCCTGTTTATAACCTGACCTCAGTCTCCTTCCTCTCATTACTGCTGTATCAGCTTCTTGTTGACTCTCCTTTTGCCCAGGTTCCCCAAATTACCCCATTTCCAAATAACCTTCTATAACCCTCTCCTTTGTAGAGAATCAAAACAGTCTTCAAAGTAAAATACTCCTTTCAAACCCTTATAATACCAAAGTATTGTTACTAAAGTTGCTGTTGGACATGCTGTCAGTTAGCTGTGCCTTACCTTGCAAATCATTGCAGACCACAAGATTTACATTGGAAAACTTCTGCACACTTTTAACTTGCAATTAACTAGCCACTGAGTTTAAACATGGGGCAAGTTAAAACCCTTCAGACTCTACCTACCAAAGAAATGAGACCTGCTGTAAATGCTGTGGCAGGAAGTGTCTAAGCAGTAAAGAGCTCAGCCAAGAGGAAAAATTATTTGAAACACCAGGATTTCAACAGAAGACATGTTCCTTTTTTTCAGCCCTTATTTAACAGAAAAAATGACGATACTGAGTTTAAAATGAAGCAAGAGAAACAGTAAGCAACTAGACATGAAAAATAAAAATGTACAGCCTTTCTCAAGATTTAGGGCTACTTCCCCTATTCATCTCTTGAATCCAGGAAATCTTAATCCCAATTCCCATTACAGAGTTTGCTGCTCTGAAACAGTGGCATTGCACATGTAGACGGTTCCTTCTTTTTGACCTTTAAGTCTTCTCCAGATTACAAGATCCCACTGGGAAAACAGCACTGCTTTAATCAAAGCAGACCTAACCACCCAGTATAAATGATGATCCACTGCCAGAAAAGGTGCCCATGCTTTTGCATCCCTAGAGTAAAGGCCAATATTCATATATGGGCTATCTTACAGTCCAAGCAGAGTTAGGTGGCAGAATATTCCTCTGTGAGATTGCTGTTGTATGCTCAGTCCATCTTGCATTCACAAACAAGCAGGAGATTACAGCATTCTGGGTAATAAACTGCCCCTCTCCTCTGTATGTATTCCACTCCCTCCCCATCTTGCTATAAAAATGAGGATACTCTCAACAGACGTGTCTGTTCTCAAGTAACGCACTGTCCACCTGGGGGAGGTGACACTGGCCTCTCCCTCACACAGACCACTTGAATACGACTTCATCATTAGTCACAAAACTGTATTGCAGTCCAGCTGTACAACATGGGGAAGTCAGCACAAAAAAGAGAGCCAAAGTTTCAGGGACTTTTTACTTTTGCCAGCTGCAATCCTGTACAAGGTGTC
Organism: Notiomystis cincta; assembly: GCA_013398075.1. Lineage (NCBI taxonomy): Eukaryota > Metazoa > Chordata > Aves > Passeriformes > Notiomystidae > Notiomystis > Notiomystis cincta. Next base: position 4,594 of record VZRX01020696.1, read on the forward strand.
TTCCTCCCCTGCCCAGTGCTGTTTGGTTTTTCCAGAATTGCAGATCTAGGTATTGTGCCACATCACATATATTTTCAGTTTTGTTTGAGGGTTTTTTCTTTGTTGTGTTGTTGGTTTTTTCTTTTAATTGAGAGGCCCAATACATGCATTTATATAAATGTATTCAAGAATACGTGTCCTGTAACGCTTCAGTGCAACAATTCTCTCAAAACCAAAATTTGCTGCTGACACTTAAAAGTGTCCAGGCTTGGGCACTCTTGCACTGGGAACAATATATACTCAAGAGAAAGCTACTGAAAGATGTGGCATCTCCATTTATTCCTTCTCTCTGGAAACTGCTAAATCCAAAGGCAAAACATTTTCTGTCCAAACTGCTAATGCTGTAGCTTTGATATGGATCCCAGCAGCCACGCTGGCCTAAACATCCTCATGGATATTCAGAATCTTCAAATCTGCCCCAGAAGTAATCATAGCTACTTAAAAAGCAGGAATTGCAGAACAGTTTCTCTGCTGGATGTGCCTTTTTATTCCTGGATAAACCAGCCAGTTTAAGCATGGCACTGGTGGCATTTTGCTACCCTGTCCTCAAGGCCAGGAGCAGTCCAAGTAGATGGGGTCACACATAAATGACAAAACGGCCAAACTGGCACCCAAGCCTGGATTACACCTACTCCCTCAAGGTTACAGATCTCTGCAAGGAACACGAGTGCTGACAGCAGACTAAAAGGACAGCACTGAGATCATATAGACACAAGCATGGAAAAACAAAATGTTCCATTTGGATCTGCCTCAAAAGGAAGAATAATCCATAAAGGGAGCTGAAGTAAACACAAGAAATCTTTCTCTTCTCATTTTTCTCATTGTTTTTTCTTCCCCTTCTCTCTTCTGTTGGATATATTTCTGCATAGTGCAATGGATTCCTCAGAGAAAAGGCAGAAACTTTACTATACAGAATTTGACCACAAAAAAATGTGTCTTTCTCGGAAGTTTCTAACATTTTCCTACTAGGAAGATAGGAAATCTGACATGGAAATATCTATTTTTAATACGAGGGGAAAATCTACCACAAGAAGGCGGAATAAAAACAATCTCACATAGGTTGATTATTTGTATTAATCATTTCAGCTGCATTTTAATTCAAATGTCTGTGCTCAGGACTGTATCAGGTGATGAGCTTGTGCTCCTATTACACATCTGATTAGTCAATAACCCCTGAAGAGTAATTTTCCACAAAGCTTCCAAGGAAAATAGTGTATCCCATCAGGTTGCCTGTTAGTAAAAGGATCAGCCACAGAGGACATGGGACTTTTCACGCTGTGGGTGTTGGCACCTTCACTCCACACATGCAGTGCAGTAAGGCTGATAAGAGACTAACAGCTGAGACAAAGTAATTTGTTGAAACTTTTAATGTTCATTGGACTGAGCAGAAGAGAACATGCAAGTAGGATTCTCATGGTCCATGCAGCTGGTAATCAGAATTCAGACCCAAATCCAATCACTATGTCCTATAAAATATCTAAAACTGATAAAAAGAAGACTCCATCCAAATCCTTCTCTCCTGTCTCTGTGTCTGAGCCCCTTATGCACAGTCACTTACTCTGAATGAGTATCTGATTCTTCTATCAGACTTTAACAGAAGGAACTGGCACTGCATCATTCCAGAATATTCTGTATCCTGGCAACTAAAGGTATGAAGAATACAACCAATCTTCCCTGATCCATGCGAACCTTAATGAAATTCAATCCACAGCTGCCAAACTTGAGTCCTTTTTTATTAAAGCTTACATAAGGCTTACCTGTTTTTCATGTTTTGGCGTCATCTTCACTGGTTTGCAGTAAAAAAAAATCAACCTGAAAAAAAAAAACCAGAATAGACATCAGATTGGTATTTAGTAGTTATTTAAAGGTCATTATGACTTTTGCTCTTTATTAGTAGACAGTGGAAAAAGCAACAGGAAAAAGTGGAAAAAGCCAGGCTTAGTGCCATATATAGCTGAAAGCATCCCTGCATTAACTGTATCATGGTATTTATTCATTTTAAAAAGAATCCCTTTTTAGGAGCACTGGGCTAGTCCTCTTCTCTATGTATTTGTCATACTTGACAGTGCAGTCATGCCTGTCCATCTCTGAAGTCAGTGCTTTCCTTCTCTGCTCCAGAGCCATCTCAGGGTTGACCCTTGTACCCACCTCCCAACAGCTGTGCTTGGCCAGCATTCCCAGAGCACAAACACAGCCAAGGCAGTGCTGCCTGTGCCTCACTCACTCACTCCCAGGTGCCAAGCACAGGTCTGCATGGCTGCAGCTGAGGTCCAGAGACTCTAATACACCTGGGTCAAAAGAATCAAACACCCTTCAACCATTTCCCTGGAGACACAAACTGCTTGGATCCTGCAGGAGAGCTAAAACTCAGGCTAAATTTCACAGTGTCCACGGTTTTCACACCTCCATGTAGGGAAGGGTATAATGAGACCAGACATCCTGTCATTAACTTAAATTTTAAATCTACTCTTTCACTGAAAATCCCAATACTGCAGTCCAGTAAACTGGATAGTTTGCTCAGGATAGGTACCCACATGGGAAGAGCAGGACACCTTTATTTACTTGCCAACTTATATACACACCACCTCCTGTTTAGTGATACAGAGCTTGAAGCTGCTCTTGTTATTATACAACTACATATTTAGGTCAAGCCCAGCCAAGGAGTGCTGAACACCTCACCCTTGCCCAATGCCTCTTGCACACACTTTCAGATTACAAACTCCACCCAGTTTAATAAAACAGGGCACAAAGATAAGCACACATACACTTCTTTGACCAGGAAATTATTTTCTTTGACCAGGAAAAACATAAGCACTCTGTTATCAAGTTTCTATTGGGTCAGTTACATCAAAATAGGACACTGTTTCCAAATAAAAAATGCCCATACAAAAGACTTCATCCTAAAGGGTGCCATTGTATAGCTCCCATCTCCATAAAGATAAGGCCATCATTTCACTTCTATACCTAGAATGGTATTGATAGAATAGGAATATAAAAAACACACTCAAATTTTCTTAAAAACTCCATTTATTTATGCTTAACTAGTATGTATGTTCTGAGCTGAAGGTATAGAAGAGCACTTGAACACTTCCTGCTGCACAGGCTCAGCAGTGTCTGCAAGGTGGGGGTAAGAATCTGGCTCACCGGTTCTAACTCCTGTTAATGCAAAAGTATATTAGGAAGTTCCCTTTTGGGGAGATAAATGGCTTTTACCTGGTACCTGGTACCAAGAGAGCACAAGCACACATCACAGGCCTTTCATGGAATTGCATAATCATTCAGGTTGCCTCCAAGATCATCAAGCCCAACCTCTGACTGACCACCACCTTGTCCACTAGACCCATGTGTAGCTGTGTCCTGAACACCTCCATGGATGGTGACTCCACCACCTCCCTGGGCAGCCCATCCCAATGCTTAACAAGCCTTTCTGTGAAGAAATTCTTCCTGAGGTCCAACCTGAACCTCCCCTGGCACAGCTTAAGGCTTTGTCTTCTTGTCCCCTGTTGCCTGGGAGAGGAGGCTGATCCCCACCTGGCTACATCATCCTCTTGGGCTGTTGTAAAGAGGATAAGGTCTCCCCTGAGCCTCCATCTCTCCAGGCTGAACACCCCCAGCTCCCTCAGCTGCTCCTCATAGGACTCACTCCCCAGACCCTTCCCCAGCTCTACTGCCCTTCTCTGGACTCGCTCCAGCACCTTCTCCAAGTGAGGGGCCCAAAACTGGACATGGTGACTTGAGTTGCAGCCTCACAAGTGCTGAGTATAGACAAAAAACACTGTGTTGGGCTTGGGCTGCTTGAAGAAAATTCTTTCTGCTGTCTCTCTCCATAAAGTATAGCTATAAATCTATATAGTTCGATGTTATTTCCCCCCCTTTCTGATCTGGTTGAATGTTTTGTGTTTTTTTGCAAAATGGCAGTTCAGATATTTTTCCAGCTATGTATCTTTGTTCCATCAAATTCTGCAGTGTGTTTCTCTCCTGTCTCTAAGCTGATTTAAGTGAGAAATTATGCAAGCCCAAAATATCTCATTCCTAACACTGCTAGCAAATGACAAGGCTGAAATAGCACATTTCATTTTGTCATCTGTTTTTCTACTGACCGAGTTAGGCGTTGGTGCAGGTTAGCAAAACCAGCTTAAACTCCAAACATCCACCACAATTTTAAATATTTAATGGTTAAAAAAATTAATATTTCAACACCAAAAAGCTTCCTAAAATATTTAAAATACATCAGTTTTTCATCAAGTAATTTGAAAAAAAAAAAAAAAAGTAATCAATAATGGAAACTCAAGTCCCCCAAAGCTGCCTTTTTTTACTGATTTCAGTGAGATTGCCCAGTCATGCTGCAGCCACTTGCAAACATACTGAATGCAATATTCTGTCTGGTAGCAAGATACATAACTGGGGACTTCTGTAACACATAGAGAAACCAGTGAAGCAGAACACACAGTGAAACTTCTGTTTAAGAAGTTATCTTTTTATACTGAGAAAAAGCCTACCCAAAATTCCAGTGATGGAGAAAAGCAGCCATCAGAGTACAAATAGAAGGCTTTTGGTCTTTTTACTCTAAAGAAAATTTCCTCTGACAGGGAAATGAATGAGTGCTGGGAAACAGAATCAAAAAAGCCAGTGGCAGATCTGTAGTTTTGATATAGCACTTTCTGTTGTGACTGGGAAAACCCCCTCACATTGATTTGAGCACATTTTTGTTCTGCTTCTGATCCATTATCAGTCTGAACACTTCTTTTTTCTTCTATTAGTTTCATATACCTAGTATATCAACTGCTCCTTGCAGTATGTATTTTTGATGGTTCTCAATTGCATAAGCAACAAAACTGCCAGGGAACAGCTCCACAACTGCCAACAACAACCACTCAAAAGAAAAAAATTACGTAGGATGAATTGCCATACTTCCTGTGCCTAAAAAAGAATCAGGAAGAAGAGGGAGGAAAAAACACAAGTACTGCAGTGCTATTCTTAGGGAAAACAGATAAACTGCAGTGCTCTTCTTAAGGGTAATAGATAAATATTAGATAATATTAGATAATATCAAGTATTATATTTTATTTCATGTTTTAGAGATTAGTTTATATTTAAAAATCTGAATTAAAACAGATAATCTAACATTACTAGGGAAATACCCTTTTATCATGCAGACAGATTGCTCCTAAAGGAGGAAGTAATTTCTCCCCAGCGTTCCCAGACTGAAAGATGAAAACTCAAGCAGTAGCACAGACCAAAACCACTTGCTCCAAGAACAGCACTGAACAAATGTAAGCCCTCCAGGCTGCCTCACTAGCAGCTGTATTTAGCTGCACTGAAATTTTGCAATTTCACTCATTGCTGGGCAGTGGCCTATGCAATATCCTTATCTGCTCTGAGAGTGCTCATGCATTCCATGTGGACAGTGTTTGCTCTCAAGGACAAAGGCTGGTAGTCAGCTCATCCATCCATCCATCCATGCATCCATCCATCCATCCATCCATCCATCCATCCACCTTTGGTTATTTCTAATCATATAACTAAATGACCACCTTCAGGCTTTAATGGGGAAGTGTGATTTATTTTTAGACCTTGGTGATGATTGAAAGTACTATCCAGTCACAAGCAAAGTCCTCAGCTGTGCCTTCAAGTTTTTTCCCACCATCAGTATCAAATGAAACTTTCATTCAAGGCTTCAAGGCTCTCTGAGAGAGAAAGAGAAATTGAATCTCTAAATGCTTACAAGCCTTTCCTGCATTTTGTGTTTTGCTCACCTTATGACTCAAAACAAAGTCATAATAATTTTAATTTACAGCCTGTAGAAAGTTCAGCTGCATCCATACATGGGGTTCACTATCAAAGAACATGCCCATGTGCACCTGGCCACACTGAAAGGCAAGTGATCTATGTGGATTTGTAAGGAAAAGACACATGCATGGGTGATGGTGGAAGGGGGAGGAACAGGAAAAATAAATAAGAAAAGCTCTGGAGAGTTAAAAAAATCCCTAAACCTATAAAAACACACCATTCTGTGTTACCAAACTGACCACATCCTAACACAGCTTGGCATTTACAGCAATTGGGTACATGGCTATCACAGAACTACAGCTCTTGTTGACGGGAAAAATCTTATTCAAATGCTGTTCCTCAAGCAGGGACTTTAGGTCCATCCAAAGTAATTCAAATTCAGCCTCAGCAAATGCCTTCTGCTTCCCCTGTTCCACCTTAACACCTGGGGTCGACCCAACTGCACTGATCAGGGTCATGAGTTCACTTCTCTTCCTCACTGTCCATGAGCCAGATGGTGAGGACTGAAACTCTGTGCAGCTCACAGAGCATTCTTCCTCCTTTCACCTATCCTGATGTGTCTCACCCTCCCTCAGCAAGTTACCATAAGGATCTGTTGGTCAGAAGTCAAAAGAGTATGAAAGACATCAACATTTTCATCTCAACAAAATGAAGTACCCCTTGAGCAAATCCTTCTCCCTTCCCAGGCTCAGGGTACCTGTTTCATCAGTGTTGTATTACAGTAGGAGCAGAACACTTCACTGCTGAGCAAAAAACAAGCACACTGTCTAAACTGCTTTAAAGAACAAGAGCTTTCCAAACCACTGACAGAATTCACTCACCTTCCCTTCCACCACAATGCAATGTAGAAAGGCACTGCCAGATGTCATGCCTTTGTGGCTGCACTTGAAATTCCCAGGCACTGTTGCCAAGATGCTCAGTTAACTGCTCTTTCCTATGGAATTTCACTCCATTTGGTTTCTAAACACTCGTTTATGGCCACAAGGTATAAGACAGCTTCTCCTTAACCATTACATTAGCATGTCTTCCCAGTCAGCCATTCCCTTGTCCTGCAATCTTCCTGGCTATTAAGACATGTTTTACCAGAAGAATTAATCTGGACCATTCAAAACCAAAACCAAAACAAACAAAAAAACCCAAACCAATATATAAGAAATTTTCATTTGTTTCAGAGGAACTTGAGAATCAAAGAGTTAATAAAAAATACTAATTTCCCTCTACCCTCCAAAATAAGTACATCACAAGGATTACAGATTTCCAATTACAGTGGTATTATACCACTCTTTGACTTGCTTCAAGTTAATACCATATTGCTGGACAGCAGCATGACTTACCTGCCAAGCCCTTCTGGAACCTCTAAAAGCCTAAAGATAAACAAGGAAGAAGTACTAAGAAATCTGTTCAGGGTAGGAGGGAGCATCAGATGTTTCCTCATTCTTCTCTTTTTGTTATTGTTGTTGGGCTGGCTTCTTTTTTGGGAGGAGGTGGGGGGAGTGGTTTTGTTCGTTTGTTTTGGTTTTTGTTTTCAGGCTCAAATTGCAGACACATGCACAACCAAAGGACTTCATGGATATTCTGGAGTTTCAGGGGGTTGCTGATCTCAGGGCAACTATTACTTTGGCTTTCTCATATTAGAAACTACTGCTAAGGCTAACACTGGCATCTTGGGCTTTTAGGCAATGACTACAGAACAGTAACTGTGGGTCAAGCCAGTGAAAAGAACAGAACATGCCAGAGTTGGGCATGGTAATTATTTATTACTCAGGGCCAATGCTTGCTACTGCTTCTGCAGACAACCTGGGGACCACTCAAAACTTTCCTGCAGTTCCAACTCCTGTGTTTTCCAGGCAGCCTGTCAAGCTGGTCTGCCTTGTGAGCCTGCCTTTGCTGCTCTTTCCAATTCTTATGGTGCATAAGAGGTAGACTGAACTACACAAAATGATTTTGTGGCATACATAACCACAGGTTTTGTTGCTAGGATATTCTCAGAAGGCTGACAAAGAGGTAAGGCAGTCTTTAAAGGGAAGCACTGGTGACCTTCAAGGTAAAGTTTCAGAAAGTGTGCTTGCTCTAGAGAGGTTTTGGGATCCCTTGAGCTAGGAGAAGTCAATTTCAGAAGAAAGAGCAACCTTGGCAAGCCAGCAAATTCAACCACTTCTTCAGCTGTACATGGAAAATACTGGACAGGCACCAGGTTTCTTATTTAGAACAGGCACAGCACTGGCACTGAAACTACCTTTGAGAAGGGAAAGAGACAAGTAATTTCCAGGATAAACCACTTGCTGAATAGCACCTGTGTACTTTGCAAGTGACAGTTCTGTTCAGTTGCAGAAGTGATTAGTGAGGACATACACACTGTGCACTCATAAACCATACAGAGACTAATGTCTCAGCATTTCAGAACACAGATTAAATTCCTAAGAAAAATATTAAATGCTGCTTCTGAAGGAAGGTTCAGAGAATGTCTTTCTTTCAAAAATTCATGGTTTTCTCAGGAATTAAGTATTTCATTGCATTAAATCAAATTAAGTTGCCTTAAAAATAGTATCTTTCTCAAGGTATCTCTGTAATAATTGATTTTTACTTATCACAGAAAAAGAAGGGCTGATGGAAGCTGTATATTTGCTGCTGAGTAAGCAGAGCAAAAGTCAGCAAATACCCTCCAGTCTTATCACTACATTTCCTTCTCTGTCTCTCAGATGCAGAGGCTGCCATCACCTGACCTTCCCTTCCTGATTCACCCACTGGAACACTTGGAATCTCATGTGCCAGAAATGTCTTGTTTTTTGCTTATTTCAAAATCTTTTCATTTATGATACAATTTTTGTCTGCTGCTTGAATTGCTGTTACTTAGCACTACAAGTCTTAGCTTGGCTTTTTTCCTGCTGCGGATTTCCTTATGCTATCAAAACATCTATTTTTGTGATGTGCTACCTGCTCCAATCCAGGAAGTGTTAGTGTTTGGTCTTGTGCCAGAGAGGAAAGTAAAGCAAAAGTTACAGTTTTGCCTGCAGCCACAGAATCAGAAGTCCCAGTCTCATGACAATGTGTCTGGGGAGATGGCTGGGAAAGACCCAGCACAGATGTAGTCAAAAATAAAATGAACAGCTAAGCAGTAACATCCTGAGACAGATTAATCCTAAGTAGTCTGTATAACTGCAGCTCAAAACAATGGGTAAGACAGGAAATATTACAGTCAATACAGTGTGCCCACACAGAATTTTGATCAACTCTCTTCAAATTGTTGTGTCTCTTGTGTCTTTTAAGTTGACCAAGCCCATGAAGGATCATTACAACAGTGCAGCTGGATCAAATGTCCAGTCTTTCACACTATGGAAATTCACTGTTTGGGCTCTCTTCCCTGGGGAATGCATCCTTTGGCCCATCATTGACACAAAATCTTACTGTTGTCACATTTGTGTAGCTGCATCCACTTACTGCACTAGTTTGTGGGCTGGGTCTATCAACCATCAAATCAACCATTTAAGAATATATTAACAGTGAATTTGACTGGGCAGTTCACTTATTCAATAGGCTTTGTTATCCTTCTGGATGCTAGACTGTGCCAGTGACATGAAAATAGTATTTTGGAAGTAAATAGCTTCTAAATAGAGTTACTTATTACTTAAGCAGGCAATTCTGAGAAACAAACAGCATTTGGCAGGAGAAACTTTTCATGATACTGACCAGTAAGAAAAACAAGCTGAAAATGAGTGATTCATTCATATCCCTGGATTTTCTCCTTCTCATTTATTTTGTGCCTACTGAATGTTAAGATGTGATTTTGGTTGCTTTCACCCCACTGCTGCACCCTGACTTTATAAGACTGATATCAGCTTTTGGCCAACTCCCAGCACAGGAGGCTCACCTGTGATGTGGCAAACTTCTTTCTGAAGTTGTGAGAGAACAGCAGGAGGCATAGCAAATACACAAAAATGGGAGGGAGAGAAGAAAAGCAGCACTTGGGCTTGACTGCTCTGCCATCACAGCCAAGTCAAAGAAGTTGCTGGGCAGCCTGGGACAAACACAGCTCAAGATCAAGTGATAAGAGAAGCAAAGGTAGAAAATTTAGTGCTTGCAGGACAAGTACAGCCCACAGCTTTGCTTTCACAGTGCCCAAACCCATGTGATATTTTTCCAACAATGAATTCAAGTAGACCACTAAGTGGTCTGAACAACAACTTCTGCCTTTAGTGGGAGAAAGATTTCGCACTCACAGAGCAGGTGCTGCCTAAATGAGCAGAATGCACAGATCTGTATGGCAAGCCTATGGGAAAACAGTGCATGGAGATGAAATGGTTTGTGTTAAATAAAAGTTTACTTACATATATTTACTTCAGGCCAAAAAAAGCACAGTCCAGTCTTAAAACAGAACAACGAAACCGCAATCATGGCGCCTCAATGAAGCCCAGGTGAAGCAGGAGCAGAAGGTACCAGTTACCTGAACTGGTACCAGTACACAGCCCTGCAGCTGGGAGCCCAGAGAGGGCAGCCCCAGTGCAGGTGGATATCCAGGTATCCAGGTGTCCAGCCCAGTCCTGACTGCCTGTAACTTTCCTGCAGAACTGACACAATTTGGTCACCAGTGCCACTGGAGATGTAAGCAAACTTACTGAGGATGCATTCCCCTGTAGAGGTGAGCTGCAAGTCCTGCAGCACATTATGCACAGCCAAGTGCTTTACATACTTGGGAAGCACTCTGTAAGGACAGTATTGTCCTTGACAGGGTCTGTGTTATTGTTCCAGCAGGGGAAGGGGACAAAAAAACGACACAACTTTCACAATTGTAAAAGCTAGTTATTAACTGACCACTGGAATCCAGAATTTCATCCACATTAAAGAGAGAATAAAGCTATTAAAGGCTGGGAAGTTATCTAGTTTAGCCAAGCTTACAGAGAAAAGACAGCACGCCTTAGAATTTAGCTTTGCTAGAAATCCAGTGAAAGGGCAATCATATACATGAACCCAATTATGATTTTTCCATACTGCCAACAAACCTGTATTTCAAATGTCTAGGACAAGTCAATTACCATCCAGTGTTGGAGTGACAGAACCTCTAGTGACCCTCAGGCGGTCAAAATAATTCTGGAGTGTCAACTGTTTACTACAGTGTTGTTCAGAGGCTGTAAATCTGAAAGTCTTATTTTTTCAAGCAAACCTATTACTCTAAGAAGATATTTAATGTGTAAAACTTGCCTTGGTCCAAAGGATCTGCAACTCTGGAAACTCTGGAGAAAATGGAAGAATCCTTTTTGAAAGAAAATCATTGCTTATGTACATATGCCATTGTACAGGATATTATTTTCCCATTTTGACTGAAGCCTGAAGATTACCTTACCTTTTCTTATAGATAGTTTACAGTACTCCAAATTATCTTTATGGTTATCTCACATTAGTTACAAGGTTTCATGCAAATATTGATGGATAGTTTTCCTGAGAAAATCAAGATGCTTTCTTTGCAAGCTGACCTGGACTATTAACATCAACCTGCCAGGATTTGCACTAAACCCCTGCCATTCAGCTGTGGAAAGCTCACAAGAAAAGACCTCAGCTGGGAGAGGATCTTGTATTTCTACTCTAAGGTTTAGCACTGGATTACACAGCTACTGTTGACATCTTTTTCCCAGCAGGTCAAACGGATCTTCCAACTCGGCATATTCTGTGATTCGACTTCATCCACCCAGAGAGGGGGAGGCAGGGGGCTTTCTCTCATCTGGAATGAGTGATTTGCCTTCCTGCCTCCTCAAGTCCAGTCATACTTGCAACCAGTGGCCAGACAGATCTAACAAATACCACGTAGTCATAAATCCCTGGGGCGCACAACAACTCGTGTCTCAGCCACTAAACACCAGTCTGATTATTTCACATGTCTGAAGACATGTGAGGGTGTCTTTGGGCTGTGCATCAGAGACCTGGCTGTTAGACTCAGCTGTTCTCAAAGCACAATTGCAACGACACTACGTGCCAACGTGACTATTTATACACGAGTGCCTGGCACGTCACAGGCTCTGGCATTATCAAAATGTTCTCCAGTGCCTGAGACTTGCAGATATGTCCCTTCTTCCCATAACCACTCCCCAACACCTCCACTGCCACCTCACCTTTTCATATGTCATTAGTAGAAATTCATTTCTTCTGGGAAAAGGCACACTGCTCTTGGCAAAACAAAGACTTCCCCTCTGGGAAGACAACTAAAGATCTCATTAAAATAGAAGCTAAAGTTATGACTAATTTGAAACCACACATCACCATTACACAATTAAAACAATGAGACTGTTAGAAGGCAAAACTTATAACCTGGTGACTGCTGCTGTACACAAGAAGCAAGGCAGGTGAGCAGCTAAGGCCTCCCTGAGGGAAAAGGAGGAGCAGGAACTTGAAGGATGCGTGGGCAGCACACAAACAGAGGTCAGGGTAAATTACTCACTGTCAATTCTATAGTGAAATAGATGCTTTATTACAGGAGTAGAACATTTGGCTTTGAAACATAGTTTTAGCTGTAAGTGAGTGCATCTTCCTAGACATCTCTGGGAGACAAGAAACAGAAAGGAAGAAGTAATTTTCTCTAAGCCACAAATCCTTTCAATATCAGGAAACAAGAATTCCTTCATACCACAAAAAAGCAGACATGGTGGGTAAATTGCTTCCTCTTTTTATGCACAAGAGAGAAGATCCATAATGCAATCACTCCTGGTTTACTCGTTCTCAAACAAATGGAACCCACTGGTTCATCCTGTGACAAACTGTAGCACCCTCAGCTCTGTGACAATCTGTAACACCAGTCACATGAAGATGCTGGAACAAAGAGAAACTCCCTTCAATCCAGTCAAGTACTTCCTTTTGGGACAGGCTCATGGGGTGATGCTTTCTGTAATGGTTTTTCCAAGGTTCATAGCTATTGATGAATTCACCTGCCATACTGGGAGATGGTTTGACACAAGTCATGCTGAGGTGCCAATGGGACAACGTGCAGTGCTGGCATACTGTGAACACCTTGATGTTCAATACCTGCACAGCATCAATCCAGAGACATACCCTGTTTAACTGCAGACCTCAGCAAAACATAAGAAAGCAAGCAAGAATGTAGTCTGTGTGTTATTTATGTCTGTCCTCTAAGTACTGAAGGAGTAAGCGCACCAGGGAGCAAGTCAAGGTCAGCACAAAGGCTGGCAGACAGTGTGGGCTCCTTTCTCTGTGGAGAACAGGCCAAATAAAATCAGAAAGGAAACTGAAACCAGGAGCCCTGAGGACATTTAAGGGTTTTGTGAAGACATTTCACTAATTAGTCCTCGAGAAGAAAAATACTGGTTTGAATTTCTCCGAGTTGAAAGAGGATGCCTGGAGGAACACTGTAGGAATTGCAGAGCCATTTGTGATTTCATCATTGGATTATGTTCCATTAAAACTCCCACTGTTCTGCCTGGTCCACAGAAATCTAGACAAGCAGGATTCAGACAGCTAAACTGAGATGTTCAGTGTCTTTGTGAATGCTCACAAGGTGTCCTGCTTCCTCTTCAGCTGCTGCCCAAGGAGAGAGTGGGTCAACTGTAGGTCATATGTCAGGCTGCCAGCCTTGGATCCCCCTGGACAGTCACCTTGAAAGGCACCAGTCACCTACACCAGGCCACTGACCCGTGCCCAAACTGCTGGATGCTGCACAGGCAGCACTTTGGGGCTCTGTGCAGTGCAGAAGGGCTGCTCAGGAGACCCTGCTCCTTCTGCAACATCTCCCACCGTGAGGGTTTGTCTGTGCCAGGACTGCTGCAAGTGGCTTCAGCTCCAAGCTGTCTTTGCAGTCTCTCTCTGCTGCTTCTTTCCCTCCCACAGATGCCTGATTTTAAGAGCACAGAGAGCTGTTGACCAAATGTGTGATTCAGTTGGAGCTTCTGCCAACAAGGAAATCGTGATGGCAGTCCCTTTCTGTGGGCAGAGGGATCACTCCTGCAGCCACCAACCAAGTGGCATGACAAGCTTTTTGTTTTTGCCTTTCAATGTCTATATACAAAACATGTATGTTTTGTAAACATACTAATCAAGGATTCCTCTGGGTTTGTTTTTTTCCTCCAAACTGGGGAAGAAAAAATGCTTATGAAAGGTGTTTTTATTCTTAAGTTATGTGTAGAGATTTAGGAAACAATGATAAAAAAATCCACAGCCAAACAGTATGCAGCAAACTTGTGCATGTAGCTCCCTGTAGACATGAAGCATGATTTGCTTCTCTATTCCAAGACTTATGTTGCCAAAAAGTTGGGACATTCCTGTAGGACACACAGCTGTGCTTTTCTCTTTGTATTTTTATCAGAAGAACAAAAAAGTTGCTGAGGGGTGTTTTTTTAGATAATAAAAATACACAAAATGTGTAACAAGAAGAAAGAAAAAACACAATATCCCAAATTATTGAGATCTCTTTCACTTCTCTGTTTACATAAGCCAAAACCTTGTGCATACTACACACCACACTCATGGAAATAAGATCCATGTGACACACTGCAGAGATATGATACACCAAAGTTGTCACCTGTCTTGTACTACCTACCTATCCCAGGAAGCAAGAAACACCCCCAGCAGTCCATGCTGCTGAGCAAATGTTCACAAGTTTTTTGCTTTGCGAGTTGTCATAGTGCGGGTTTTGTTCTTTTGGGGTTTTTGGTTTTTTTGTTTGCATTTTCTTTTTAAATCAGCCTGCCAGAGGAGTGCTTCCTTCTTTTACACAGAGAAGTTACAAAATTGCATGATAAAAGCAGAGAAGGTTGCAGTTGCCTGAAATGACGGCGATTAGGAAACATACTCAGCAAAAATTGACTAAGATGAGGCCACAAGCCTGATTCAGCCCCTCATGGCCAGAAAAGCCCCAACTTCTGCACTGGTACCCTTGACAGTATCTATCTCCCACTCCCCAGGAGAAGGGTGGGTGGAGGGGAGCACCACTGTGAAGCCAGAGCCTGACCAGCAGGCTCAGCCCGGCAGGAGCAATAAGCTGCCAGGGGAAGGAGGGAAGGAAGCACCAAGGAAAGGTGAAAAGGTGCTCTAGGGTTGCTTAGCTAGGTGTGTTCAAACTGACAACTGCCATGGCCTTTGTCTGGCTGGGAAAAGCTATTCTGTAAGAGGTCCATGTGCAGCAGCAGCAGCAGTAAGGGCTCTAAAATTCCTGTGAGCAGAGCCTTCAGCCTTATTGTGTTCTGTTCCTCATCTGTTCAGTGGTAGCACTGAACTACCTTGCATCAGTCACCTCAGCAGTCCTGGCTCGGTGGTGACAGTCCACCAAGAGGTCACCTCATGTTTGCCAACTGATGGTTTGAGTCAGTGCTCCACCTGCTCTTATGCCTGAGAATTGCTCAGTTTGACCCAAATCCTCAGTAGCTTTTGCTCAGTATGGCAGAGTGCTTGGGAAGGGAAATCTCAGGACACCTGGGCACAGCAGGGCACCACTCAGGTGTGACCAGCCTGCACCTATGCTAAAAGCATCTCACCACTGTGGGCATGCAGAGATCTCAGAATTAGCTCAAGCAGCTACACCAGGGCCGGCTAACCTCAAGAATAGCTGTTCTTCAGGAGTTAATATGGAAAAGCACAGCTGTTTTGCAATGGTAGAAGAACAAAAATCCTTAGTAGTAATATTTTCAAAACACTTCCCTCCTTTTTAAAAAAATAATTAAATATAATTATTTTCCTAATAACATTTAAAATTATCATCATCTATAATAAAAGTACAAGTATTTCTCAGAATACAACCATGGTGTACAAATGCAAGATCTTTAAATTCATTAAAAGGCAAATACTCCTTAGATTCAACACAAAATAAACAAGAGATTTCTGGATTTGAAGTCAAGCATCACAAATAATACCCTAGGGTGAGTCAGGCATAATTATTATTTGCATGTTCTACACAAAGAAAACATTGGAAAACATCCACTTTTCTAAAGGAAGTCCAGTATTGTGTCATTCAGGAAAGCCCTGCCTTGCATTACTTTCAGTTTCAGTTGTCCCTAGCACAAATAGGAAAGCCTTTCCCTTCACTATTTCTGCCAATGTGAGAAGCAGAGTGGGCAATGAAAACTCCATCTGCAGTTTCCCTTGGGTCAGGGGGGATGTGGGCCAGGTGGGAGCCTTGAACACACCCGAGCGGGCCAGACCCTGATCCTCCAGAGCCTGGCTCCACATCTCTGTCTGCCTTTATCCCCTGGACACTGATAGCAGAATTAGGCAATATTTACTTAGAACTGCCATCTCCTTGAAGGGCTGTGAGAACACCCAGCCAGTTGTCCTGATCTGATGGCGACTGTGTCTCTGTGGGTGTGACCCCGGCAAGTGTGAGACAGCAGCAAACACAGACACCTCAAGGAAAAGCACTGGCAGCTGCCCCCCTGCCTCTGTCCCCAGCTCCAGAACATGACCCAAGGCAAACCCAGCAACCCTCAGTCACTGGAACTTCCTTTGGTTTACATATCAGTTAGTTTTAATTGCATACTGGGTTTTCATAGGCTGTCTTCATACGAACCTAAAAATTTCTCATGCTGCTTAACTTAGATAACACAGAATTTAAAAATAACATAAGGCAGCCTCCTGACTAACAGAATAGTACATCGAATACAATGCATTTAATACAAAAGCATGCTATGACATCCTTTATATATTTGTACAGTATTTGTATATACATAACAATAACAATATGTGTGTATATATATATATATATACACACAGAGCTTTTACACATCCCTGTGATCACAGCTGCCAAAGGCGACGGATTTGCTACAGCGAAACAAAAAGGACTGGACCACAACAAGATCAGCAGTTGCTTAAACCGAATTTTCTCCCTGCCCGGCGTTAATCATTGCTAAGGGCAGTCACTTACCGCGGCGGAGCCCTCTGTCAAAGACCAGGGGGAAAACACGCTCCGAAGGGCCGGGAGGAGCCGAGCGCCGCCGACAGCGCTGCCTGCTGGGCCAGCGCCTCCCG
>VZRX01020696.1:21528-52287 GCA_013398075.1 Notiomystis cincta
GGGGAAGCCGGCGCGTCACCGGCAGCGGGCGGGGCCGCGCTCCCCGCCCCGCCCGGCCCCCGGAGACCCAGAGGTGCCGAGAATGGCTTTCCTCGAACGCGAGGTTTGGCAGTGCCGGTCACTTGGGAGGGAGGAGGCTGAGTCCGGGGGCCGCGCCTGTGGAGCAGAGCGGGGATGGAGGTGTCCTGTCACCTGCATCCTGATCAGATCTGCGTCCTGATCACATCTGCGTCCTGATCAAATCTGCGTCCTGATCAGATCTGCATCCTGATCAAATCTGCGTCCTGATCAAATCTGCGTCCCGTGACCGAGTCACCTTGACTGAGTTGGGCTCTTTGGTGTTCACAGCTTGCGACACCTCAGTTGTAAGCACCCCATGTGCGTTATGAGATTGCACCATAAGCGTCTTACTCAGACTGAAAAAGTACAGCTTTTACTGGGAGTTTTTTAGAAGACTTTTAGTTAAGAAGGGGGGGGGGAATAAAGAAATTAAAATTATCCCTGGAGTTTTACAAGAAATGACTGGACAAGGGAGTTAGTACTGTGGTCTAGCTGAGAAGGTTGTGGTAGGTCAAAAGTTGAATTTGGTGATCTTAGAGGTATTTTCCAACCTAAATGATTCTGTTATTCTGTGATTGATAAATCCAATTAACTAATTTTTAAAAGATGAATAAAATATCTCCTGAAGGTTTATTTTCAGCTTCACTTGCTTTCTCAGGAAATCAAGGTTCTGGTAATTTTGTTTCCATACTGCCTAGGTGTTAAAGTTCCAAGAGGGATTTGAAATACATTATTAATGTTGTGTGCCATCCCTTTTAGATAATGTGGTATCTTTATGCCACAACTCTGGAACCTTTCATTCATGGGGTTTGGAATCTGTCTTCTGAAAAAGAGCTTGGCAAGCTGGGGGAAATCATTTCTCTGTGACAGTTCTTGTCTCTTGCTGTTGAGGCTTTTCTTTTGTGCTGAAATTTGTTTAAGAGTAATAAATGAAAGCACCTTGGAAAACATCCACTGATGAGAGTGGAAGGGAAAGAGTTCATTTTCTGTTGCAATAAGAAGTGGTAAGGGTTTCTGCTTCTGAAGAGCTTGAATGATCTTTACTCATTTCAGTACTGATAAGAATCACCAGAGGATCTGAGCAACCTCTCCTATTTTGAAAAAGAGAAATAGTTTTAGTACCATTATATATATTTACTTAATTTCTAAGTACTGAAAAGGCTATAATATTTTCTTTTCTCAGCCTTTTTCTGGAAAATGTGGGGTAATTTTTCCCATAATACATCAAAATATGAAGCAAGCTCTAGGATAAAAATTCCCAAAGAAAATAATTATTCATTTGTCTTGAGTACTCCAGAACTTTTATCTGATAAGAGCTCTTAAGCAAAACTGCAGAGACAGGTAGAGATCAAGATGAAGAACTACTGGAACATAGCAACAGAGTACAGAGAATTATGGGGATGTTATATGAAGAGTCTGCATCAGTCTTTCCCACAAAATATCTGGTAATGATGGTTCACCATGGCTGGAGTGAGGCCCCACGTGGGTGCAGAGAGGGCTCCAAGTGTCACTTGTCCTGTGGTGGCAGATTTTGTGGTAGGATGGTGAAAGCACCGAAAGGCTGAACACCACCTTTTTTGTTATTTTTTGGCAGATGTTGTGCTGAGCAACCACCCTGTCCAAGAAAGGATTCACAAAGGATGGCCAGCACAGGAAAAGGCCAAGATGAAAGGAAAGAATGAGACTAACATGACTAAACAGCTCTCTGCAGGATTGCCAGTTTAAACTCATTCTCAGAAATCAATTTTTTTCTTATACTACAGCATTCAAAAATTAATATCAGTGAGATTTATAAATCTTGGTTATCTCTGTGTAAATGTGAAGCAGTGCTACCTGTAAGCCACACAATTTTGACAACAAAAAAAAAATCTTAATTAGATATAGTAAAATTTAGCAAAAAGGGATTATACGAGCAAGTGTTCTTAATGGAAAAAAATATAAAGAGCAATTATGACAGGGAACAGTTTTTTCTTTTGGAGAAGGCCTGCTCTAACTTCCAAACTGCTTATTTGGAGGATTGCAATCCTTAATTAATTTTCCAGACTTTTTTTTGTTCTGTCCCACTTCAGTGTTGTACTGAATAAGCACCTTTCATAAGGCTGTGGTGTGCAGACACATTCCAGGAAAGAATGGAAAATGAAAGATCTTACTAAGATGACTGTGACGAGCAGCAGAATGACCATGTGAATGATGCTCCTACAGAACTTCCTTCCTATTTTTAAAGGAAACCTTGCCTCAGGAGGACCAGATGCCAGTCATCATAATATTCACATTTTGTGGTTCTGAAGCAGAAGATCGGTCCAAGATCTCCTTGATGACTTTCCTCACAGGAGTGAGATTCTGTTTCCACAGCCTAGTTTGGTCAGTTTTTGTTAGCATGGACAAAATTTTCCTAATTTTCCTAAGTCACCTTCATGATGTTCCTTATTTTATGCTCTTCCCTCCATTTATTCATGGATAATGAGGGCTGTATACTCCAACTGTTTTTCATCCTTCTTCTTGCCAGTAAAACAGGCTCTCAGTTTGCCTTGATCTCTATAAAGCTGTCTGGTGAAAGATTCAGAGGGACCAGTTGGTTACTGCTCAGAGCATCTACCACCAGACCTACTGAAGTAGAAATAGCTTTCAGATCAACAGCAAACTTCAGGATTATTACAGCTGACAAATAAATTAAGTGTAACATCCTAGGGAAAAAAACCCAGGAAAGATGGAGGAGAAAAAGACAAAAGGACTGGAAAAAAAGATTGATTTGCTGAGGAAAGGGGTAGAAATCAGGGCAAGGGGGAGTTTTGAAAAACTGGTGTTGCCAATTCAGTTCTGTTGACAGATGAGAATTTGCATCAAGGGAATTCCTGTGCATTTTCTGTGAAGTCCTCATGGTATTTTTGTCCTGTCTTTTTTGTGCCAGTGACATTGTGCCCTGGTGTCCAGGTGTTCCTCGGGGTGCAGCTGCAGGGCTGGATGGGTGATGGGACCTGCTGCTGGCACTGGCTGACCTGCTGGTCTCAGGGGACTTCTCTCCCTACAGCAAGAACTTGCCTCTCTATGCTATGATAAACTAATTGCACTTCAGGGAGTTATTGAATCTATGTAAAGTATTTTTTCCATGTTTCAACAAAAAAAACCCTAAAGAATGAAGAGAACTTTATTCCACAACAGCTCTTTCTTAAAATTTCTACAGAAAAAAAAGATTTCAGATTAAATCTGCCACAGATATGACCATTCACTTATTCATAAGGGTAAACTTAAGTGTGCATTCATCTACACTGGTATTTTGTTTCAGGTGAAGTATGTATTTTTTTGGTTGCTCTCCCTTCCTGCTCTTTGGTTCATTTTGTGGAGCAGCCCCAAAAGACACAGTAAGAAATGTTCCACCTGAAACAAAACAAAAAGCTGCATTCCAGCCACCGATGGAGGCAGCCTGGAACAAACCTTCCAGAGCACACAGAGGGGGCAGGTTACACCCTCCACATAAACTGGTTTGCACTGCAGAGCTTTTCCTGTTGGAATCCTGCTGTTTGCTAACATAGACCTAGCCTAAGTCACAGAGTGATTACAATGCTGGTTTTGTTACCCCATGTTTATGATCCCTCAATTATTTCATTGGAGTTGAATAAATTTCTGCATCCAGAGAGTGTTACAGGACTGGATCCTGACTGCTTGATCATACCATGAAAAATTCCAGATAAAAAGGAATATTCTTAAATTTGCAAAATACACCACTTAGAAATAAATAACTAAAGAACAAAGAAATGTGGCATATTATGAACACAAATTAAAACATTATTTTTAGGACTCTCCCATAATTTTCTTTTCACAGCTGAAGAGCAGGAAATCATGTAGCTTTATGCTGCAGTGGGATTCTTAGGCATTACTCTTTGAAGGCATTAATAAAAAATGAGAGGAGTTGTGTCAATGACTGCAGTTCTGAAAAATGCTTGGTAAAGATGCTCAGTGCTTTCATCTTGTGGAAGGTTTAAGGATTAAGAAAAGAATGATATGAACAAAAGAAGGACCTCTGCAAGTGTTTCCCCTTAGTGCTTTGTGTTCTGTGGTGGAAAACAATTGTCCTTCAGCTGTGGTGTTGTGTTTGGCAAGGAGTGATTTCTTTGTAGCTTATTTGCAAAAAAGCATGGAATCAATACATTTTCCAGTGCCTTGCTACTAATTTACATCCATTTTCCAAGTATGTATGGCAATAAGCAGATGAACATATTTAAATACACCTGCAAAGAGGATGTTCCCTCATGCAGCTTGGGAAGATGTTCTCATATCTAACAACTGTTGAAGGAATGAAACTCTTGTCTTTAGCTTGTCCATTTAGGTGACCATGGCTAAGGGAGGACTTTTGGTTAGAACAGGCAGGTTGCCAGTGCCCTGGACATTTTAGTGCAATGAGTGCAGTAGCTTTAGACTTGGTTTTGCAAGTGCTGTGCTCTCACATTAAGTAGTATCTGCTAAGTTTGCAGTCTCAAAGGTTCCAGGCTTAGAAGCACAAAGTCTGCCCAAGCAAAATTGGGTCAGACTGTGGGAGGGAGAGGATTATTTGGATTTGCATGTAATTTGAAAAAGGACTGTTTATTTTGTTTCACTTTCTCTCTTTTTTTACCCGTAAGTAATTCCAGTTTTCCATGTTATATCTGATCTGAAGACAAGGTCAAATGGAAGGCCTTGATGTTTTTAGTGTGAAGAAGAAGAAAATTATCAACTGACAAGAAAAGGATTATTAATGAAATTCCTTTGCCATCTTTTCAGCCTGAGCTGAAGCCAAGAGCCTTATTAAAAACTGAAAACCATCAGAAAGAGCTATGATTTGTTGCCACACACTTGGTGCTGCATAGAGTTGTCTAGTCAACCTGCAGGACTTGCCTGATAGTGTGCAAGAAAAAATTAAGCAGGGATGAAAAAAACATCAATATTTTTAAAAGGACTCCTCCTTTAAGTGTTTGATAGAAGCAGAGTAATACAGACATTCTTTTCCTTTTGCTCCCCTAAATTTGCTTGTTACAAGGTTTTGTTGTTTCCTACCCTTATTCTAGGCAATTTTTATTCTGCTTAGTTTCGTTTCTCAAACTCAGGTTTAATAAAATAGCATAGAGCCACTGTTTATTTGCATAAATACACCAGACTGACCAATTAAAATCAGCATCCATGGTAAATTCTAAAATATACAGACCTCAAATTTGGCTTAATGTTTATGACTATTTCAGAGAAGATAATAATAATGTAAAGCACTGGTTGACTGGAAGAGCCTCATACACTGGTTTTCAATCTGCAGTTTCTTATTAGTTGTGTGCTGGTTTCCTGCAGAATGTGAGACCAGAAGAATCTTGTTCTTGAAGGGGACTCCAGGTAAGTGGTTTTTTTCCATCTTTCCCATCTTTTCTTTCTATTTGTGTCCCTTTCTACTGGGATGTAAGGCACAAAGGCCAGGCAGCTGGCTGCCCTATTTTCCCTGCTTATACAGGGTACTTAGACATTTGTAGTCAAGGCAGATGCAAACATCTCCTTCAGACAATTCAGATTGCCTGGGATTTAATTGGTCCTCCAAAAACACCTGTGTCCCCAGGGTCCAAGCAGCAGCCAAAGGCAATTCTATATTCTATACCTCTAGTGGGAGATGTCTGGGTCAGTCTGGCTGTAAAATGGTGGGTTTTTCTTTGGGTTTCCAGAGGCTTGGCTGTGAGCTGCCATTTGGTCAGCACAGAAAATGTGTATGTCTTATGAAAGGCAGTGCCTATGTGGATTAGTGTGTACTGCCCACTGTTCTCCTGATACATTCGTAAAAAGAGGTAGAATAAGAAGAGGCCTGTGATATTTTCAGTCCAGATACTCTCAGTTAGTATAAACTTTTCTGGTTTTTCTTTTGATAAGAAGAAACCAGTGATAAACTCTCATGTGCTATTTATTCCACATCTGGAAAAAATAAAATAAAACTTTAAAAATTAGCCATTCTTCATAAACTTTAGATGGAGCCCTGCTTTAAGCAATTTCTATTATAAATGTATTAAGCTGATTTAAAGCTACATTACCTCAGTGTAACTTTGTCTTTTCCTTGGCCCAGGCAGAAGCAGATACCCTTCTAATGCCAATTTAGTGAACCTTTTGACAAGGCTTTATTATTTTAGGCACAGCTGCATAATTAGAATGAGACTACTCTCATGTGGTGATAAGATTCCCATAGGCAAGCTGTATCTACAGCATTTAACACATCAATGGCTATCACTTTTAATTGTATCAATACCTCATTGTTGTGAATAAATTTTACAAGTACATGTGGTTGAAATCTACTGAACCAACTGGTTTGCTCAGCAAAAGAGATGGGCAAGCAAAGCTATCATTTGT
The DNA here is from genome assembly GCA_013398075.1 of Notiomystis cincta. Taxonomy (NCBI): domain Eukaryota; kingdom Metazoa; phylum Chordata; class Aves; order Passeriformes; family Notiomystidae; genus Notiomystis; species Notiomystis cincta. The sequence continues at coordinate 27,934 of VZRX01020696.1, forward strand.
TTAGGATCCCCTCTTGTATTTTAGGATGTTTTGCTCAGTTCTTTCAATAGTAAGTCAGAAGCATCAGATGCCTCCTGCTGCCTGGCACAGCCACATCAGACAGGTTTTGCCCTCCCTGTTTCCCACATATTCTGTTCCTTTCAGAAGAGTGTATCCATTGTCTTAAAGTTATTATAGTAAAGAAAAGCTGCTAGTTTTTTCAGACTCAGTCTAAAATCTTCATGGAATAAACAGACACATCTGTGTAATATTTGAATTTACACTATGAGTTACACTGTATGCACTGGTATATTTGAAACAGCTCCTTGATTGTCTGAGAAACATCTGCAATGCCATTTACAGCCACAGAAATATGTTGTAGAGTGTGAGTGATGCTGGACTATTGTTGCTTCTTTGCAGTTGGCAGCCTGGACTTTGTGAGACTGCAAGTGTGAGTTACAGCAGTAGCTCAGCACCACAAGCAGCTTCTGAGGCTAACTCAGATGAATCCATGGGGTCTATTGTTCCATTTCCTTCACTTTGTACATTTGCAGTGAAGGAGTAGTGCACTTTGGATTGATCTGTGTAAGGTGGTTACTGGGAAACAGTCTGAAGTGCAGAACTGAGAGCCCAGCAGCTGTGGTGTATCAGTTCCTGGAGAAGATGCTCTTATTTTCCATGATGGATGCTTTTGTTTGCTTTTAACACAGCTCACTTCTCATGGTCAGCTCAACCACACAAATGCATACTTAGTGCAAAAAAATTGTCCCCATGGAAAGCTGTTGCAGAACAGATACTTTGCAGTGGTTATTCTTAGCTCCTTCCTGTGTAGACAAGTCCTGTGGCATAGATCATTGCTTTATCTGCCCTTAATGTCCTCGTGTGAGGTTTTAAAATTATATTACATGGCTAAAAAAAGCTAATGCCAAGAAATGTGTTACTTAATTAGACATGGGTTTAGGCATTTGATTGACTCTAGTTTCCACCTGTGGCTTGATTTCCTCTTTCCGACTCTAAATTTTAAAACATTTGGGTTTGTTTTTAATTACTTTGTAAATTACCAATGCTGGATAACTGCATAATGTAGGAAGAGTGATAAGAGTTTCTTAGTTAAATTTTTACAAAACTCATCAGTCTGATCTTCAGATTTGTTGCTATTGCAATACTCCTAGGGAGATTTGTAATGCCTCCTGTCTCATCTCAGTTTGGGATGTGGGACTCTACTGTGCCCTTGCTGTGATTTCATGTAATTATTTCCATGTTGTACTGTGCTACATTCTCTCTCTTCATTATCACAGTCAAGCAAGAAAACAGAAGCATTTTTTTCAATTATTTCTTTTCCCAGAAATTTTTGTTTTGCTCAGCCAAACCAAAACAAAATAATAAAGAAGCATTTTTCCTGTGTGCATGGAGAGCACGGCAGCTGAGTGCTGCTGCTGTTAACAGGGATTATTCTCTGATTACAAAAACATTGTGTCATATCTGAGGATCAGGGAGAACTGAGGTTTCAGGGAACGACATAAGCAACTCTCCTTTACCTGTAGCACTCACCTGCCTTTGCAGAGCATGTATTCATTCATGTCTGCAATGCCCAGGCCTTGGTATACTGACCTCCACTCAGACCAACCTCAGCAGCCACAGAATTCATTTCTCACTAAGCACAGGAAAGAGCCATGCAAATTTCAAGTGAGACCCTGCTAAGTTGTCTTAATAGTGACATGTGGCTGGTGCAGACACAAAAAGACGAAGTTGGATCTGGTTTCGTTCTTATTCAAAATAGACACAAGCAGTGGGCAGTCTGTAGCTGCTCTAATTGAGCAGCTTCAGATGGCAAGGAATATGAAGGGTGATAAGGAAGAGAAGGATGTTGGAACCTCAGTTTTGGTTCAAATGTTTGAACCTCGTTTCTCCACTAAGAAAGAGTATCTCTTAAGATTGTAGCTGTCTTTGAAATCAACTTCAGTGCTGATATCTTTAGGTACATACATCATCCTTTGCTAATTCAAGCTTTAGTATTGCCTTAAACTTCAGTTTTGTGTTTTCAAAGCATTATCAAATCAATTTGCCTGTTTTTTTTCAAAATACAGCATATCTTATTTTGAGAGAAGTTTATATTCATCATGGGAAAGAGGGAGGGACTACGAATCAAGCCTGTGATGGCACTGATGTTATAGGTTTCTTGCAACTGTGTAGAAAAAAATGCTCCAAGTCTTTTGTTTTCACCTAACATCCCCAGTATATTCTGAATCATTCTATCTATATGGGTAAAGTGCTCTCATTTATTTCCACTGTTTTTCTTTGTGTGCTTTGCTGCATCCTCAGCCTTGCATGGTCAGGTCAGCTCTGTGAGTCCAGTCCAGCATTTACATGTTTGTGGTGGTTACAGTGTTGTAGGATGTGAGTGGTGTTACTGCAAAAGGAACAGGAATGTTTTGGTAGGTGCTGCTTCAAGGGCTGTTTTATTTAAAATAGTCCTTTATAATGTCTTTGGTAATGGATTTTAATGTTCTAATCCATGTCATTTTGCATACCTATTGAATTTAATATTTAGTTGTCATTCATCCTAAAAATGCATTTACAAACTTCAGCATGGATCTTGCATATCTGCCATGAGATAAAGAAAATCAAAATCTGATTATTCAAGCCTTGACCCGCACTTAAGCAGTTAATATCGAAGAGTTATGTTCCTACCTTTATTGCCCAGGTTCACTTACTTCCCTCTAAATGAGCACAACATCCTCTTAATGGAGGCACTAATCTTCATGACAGCAGCTCTGACTGCTGATCTACTGGCAGCAAATACATCAGTCACTAGAAAGCAATGAGCATAATTAGATTCCTGGAGGAGAGGTCAATATCTTGAACCATCTTGAGGGAAGTCACCATTCATCTCTGAGATTCTTTGGCCACTGCTTGCCATTCCATTCTTGGGACCAACACATCCTGAGTGGGCCTTCACAAGGAGATGGCCATACAGAAACAGCTGCTTTCATGGTCCCCCTTCTTCATATCTTATGTCACAGTGGCATAGAATCACAGAATCACAGGATGGTTTGGGCTGGAAGGGACCTTAAAGGTCACCTAATTCACACCATACCCCACACCCCCACACCCACCATGGGCAGGAACACTTTCCATTAGACCACATTGCTCAAAGCCCCATCTGCCAGCTCTTTGAAGTGACCCACCAAGGTAAGGGCCAACATGGCTGAAGAACAGTTCAGTACCAGTGTCTGTCAGAAAGATGGTGCACAGTGTTTTGAGTATGGCACCCAGAGCGTGAGCAGCAAATTTAAATTTACTCTGCAGCAGTGAAGATGGAAAAAAGGGTACATTGTTAGTTTGACCCCAATCCTCAGTATCCTGATAGGCTGTGAAACACATCTCATGGGGCAGACAAAAGATATTTCATTGCAGAATAGCACACAGGCTATGAATTCTTTGCAGTTCTGTAGGGAGACCCAAACATCACCCCCCAGCACCTTTCTGAAAATAGAGGAACAGACTACAGCAATCTGCTGTTAAAACACAGTTTAGGGTCCCTTTAGCCATGAAACTTGTGGAAAAGTCAACAGCAGGATCTAGCAATTATGGCTGACTCCCTGCAGGCCCACGGTGCCCTTCACACCATGCACAACCAGGTCTTTTCAGAGGTCCCCATCATCTCCTGGTGGGAGCCCTCACAGCCACTCCACCTGCTGGGCACTGACAGGGCTGGGTGCAGGCATCAACATGACTCCAGGCTGGAGTGCCATCTACTGAATCACCACCACTGCCACCCATGGCAATTTGGTGATTTGGCCACAGATTTTGAAATAAAAGCTGCAACACCTGACATATTTAAATTATATCTTATATCTAACCACATATTTAAACCTAGCAATTATGTCCTCAGCTGCCCCTGAAGGAGTAAAATCAGCTAAAGTCAACAACCCTTTAAAAAAGAGATAGATTTAACTAGGTTCTTTTCTAAATTGAGGGGATAGCATACATTTTCTAAGGAGTGACATTCAGAGCACAGACAGACATGCCACCTGTACCTCTGTGACAATTTAGAGAAACAGCAGAATTTCAATGGGAAGCACACAAATTCTGCTATTTATCCAAGAACTACCATGTATCATTCCATAAAAGCAGAAGTTTTAAGCACCTCCACCCGGATCATTAATGCAATGATTATTAACACTGTCAGGACACAAGCATTTCTCAGGTGACAGGAAGTGTGCTGCCTGCACACTGTTTCACTTGGCTTTTGTTCAACAGAAATATTGTACCCTGTCCAGGCTTCTTGTGGTGCTTGGTGATTGAAGGATTAAATAGGGTTTCAGTTCTTCAGCCTCCCAATACATTTAGTACAAACAGCATTTGGTGGTTCTGGGAAAACCAAACTTAAAATTGATTGCCTGCCTTTTGATGGGTAATTTAAAAGGGGAAGGAAGTTCAAGCAGCCTTTGAATTGCAGACAGTGGAAGAATAAAATACATTTAGCAGCCTTCTGTTGTCCAACTTGTGTGAACATATTGGCTCCTGTATAGTAGCCTCCATAATTGTATTTATCTTAACTAGTGACATTCTCTTGGCTTCTTTTGAAACAGATTGTCCACAAAAATGAGAGATATTTTTAGCTTGCTGACCATAGTATGCGCACACTAAGGAGAAATTGTTATTGCCTATGGGACAGCAAAAGATAATACAAATCAATATTGTAGTAGTAAGTGTTATTGTTCTCTGTAGCTGAGAACTGCTTTTATCTATTTCTCAGTATTTTCCTGTTTTACTTGTGTTTAACTGTAGTTATCTAGTTTAAACTAGCTTTTGGTTGTGATTAAAGGCAAAGAAGGTCTGACCTAACATCATTAACAGAATACTTAAAAAATTGCAAATTAGTCTATTAAGGCAGGCATCAATGAGAATTATATTGAAAATCAAAATTTGTAATTCCTAATTTCTTAATGAAGCAAGTACTCCTTATTCATCTTTAAATACATTTCAGATGTATCTTTGTAGTATCTCTTGCCTTAAATTTCCTCATCCAGAGAGTTGCACTGACCTATTTCTTTGTCAGATTTTACATTGCAGTGAGAGAAATGGGGGAGTTGCCAAATATAGAATCCTGAATTCAGAGAAATGCATTTACTAGAAAATAGACCATGCTGTGACTTGTCAAAATCAAGAAATATTTAGCAATAACATCCAAAACTGCAGATTAATCAGATGCAGTAGATGGAATCATAGGGAATAATCAGAAATGCTGCTCAGTAACACAGTGATGTTCCTGCTACAACTGCAGAATGTCTCTGACAACAATGTGAGATGCTGTTTCTCCCCTGGATCTCTGATTTTACTGCCTTCACAGGATATATGGCTTAGTACAACTGTTGGAGTATCGAGTTTAAAGATTCAGCATATAAAGTGATTGCCTTCCTCTCCCTGCTGAAAAATTTCTTGTTTCTAGTTTTACAGGTGTATGTCTGGGGTTTTTTTTTCAATTAATCAAATAAATGAAAATTAACTGAAAACTCCAACTGCAACTCTGTTCATATGATTAAAAATTAATTAATAAAACTAATATTTCTTTGTTATGCACAGAAGATTCCTTTATGTATTCATGATTTCAGTAATAAAATCTTTTCTGAAACATTAAAATGTGCTTTTCTGCAGGGTATTTTGGTTTTAGGCCAATAATTTCAAATTATGGTAAACAATCTACTGAACACAAAGTCCTGAATTATAGTAGGGTCTGGTAGAATCTTTAAATCTCACCCAATTTTCTGTAACAGCTCCTTTCCTGTGGCAATGTAGAACTGATGTGCAACTCTGTGTAGGAAATTGGAAAAATTATGGAGGAGGTCATGCCTTTTCCCTGAGTACCAACTCAGGATAGAGCATGAATCAGCAATATGTCCTTTCATGGCTTCTCCTGTTTCCTGCTTTTAAATCTGTTCCTCTCCTGCAATAGCATTGCTGCTGCAGTTCCCTCCAGCTTGTCTGTCTCTGCCTCTGCTGCAGAGCTGCTGTGTTGAACTGGTGTCCTCAGCACACACCTTCAACTGGACTTGCCAGTACTGTCAGGGTTCATTTGCACTCTCAGAAGCAGTACTGTCAGGGTTCATTTGCACTGACTCAGTAGAGGGTTATAATTACATATATATACACATATATACATATATAGACAGATATAGATACATGGGTAGATAGATATAGATATAGATATAGATATAGATATAGATATAGATATAGATATAGATATAGATATAGATATAGATATAGATATNATGGGTAAATAGATATAGATATAGATATAGATATAGATATAGATATAGATATAGATATAGATATAGATGTAGATATAGATATAGATGTGTAGTTGTGTGTGTTTTTTCCTGGTGGTTTCTGAGAAGTGATTTTGCTCATTTTGTTCCAGGAGTAGGCAGAGACAGTAGCGTTTTCTACTGTTGTTTTGAATGTGAATAATGTTGTGGTGCTTAAAAGAACAGTTTGTTCAAACAAGCAATAAAATTTTCTCATTTCAGATAGGAGTCCAGCTGGGGCTGTCTTCTGCAGCCTACAGCAACATCAACAACAAATACAGAGACTCTCCCTTTTCCCCTGATAGAGCATTCAAGAAATAAGCCTTACTGGGAGAGAGATCAACAGTCATTCAGTATTTCAAGGATGTGAACAACATTGCCAGAGTGATTTGTTATCAATCTCTAAATATCTGCCTTCTATACAGTACCCTTAAATGATCCTTTGTTAAAGTCTTGTTTTTCCTGAGTCTTGCAGGGAAAACCTGCTCAGTCCACACAGCTTTAAACCAAATTGGGATCAAAATGCCTTATTGATCTGTCAACAATATGGAATTAACCAGCAATCAGTGAAGTGTTGTATTCAAATAGTAATGCAACAAGTAAACTCCCTGACCAGACATCTTAGTGTTAATTAACACCAGCAAATTTATAAACACTCCCTGCAACAAATGCAAGAGATTTCTGAAATGCTACAAGCCTGCCCTGACTACACATGCACATTGTGCTTATGCTTGTAAGCATCAACTCTGAAACAGATTCAGAAAAATAAAACCCTGTTTCCACTTTTTGGTTAATTTTTTGAAAATTGATTTTGTAGCTGACAAACCCCTGGCATTTCATGCAAATAATGGTGCCATTTTTATTCAAATAATTGTGAGTCCTTGGAAGAGAATAGAAAAGAATCTTTACTGTGAGGATGGTGAGGCACTGGAATAGAATACTCCAAGAAGTTGTGGATGCTCCTGGAAGTGTTTAAGGCCAGGTTGGATGGAGCTCTGAGCAACTCTCTCTAGTGAAAAGTGTCCCTGCCTACAGTGGGAGAATTTAAACTAGGTGATCTTTAAGGTTTTCCAACCCAGGCCATTCTATGATTCTATGAATAAAATAGAATAGTTATGAAGTGTTAAGCTCAGCATTATGCATGACAAACTCCGATGTAGAAGTGAGGGGTCCATCCAGGACAACATCTCTCTGCATTGCACATCCCAGGCTCATCCAGGAGACAGGGGCAGAGATGGACACAAAAGGGGAAAGATGGGCTCTAGAAGAATATGATAAGAAATAGTGACTTCCTTAAAAAAAGAAAGAGACTACTCCTGATCAAAATAATTTAATCTAGAAATTACTGAAAAGACAAATTTTGCCACCATCTTCTTTTCATTATGATTTCTCAAAGCAGACATGTGCTTTTAAATATGTGAACAAATATTCTCAGTTCTAGAATTTAAAATACCTTCAAGCTCAGAATAAGGTAATTTGCTCATCTTCCATCCAAAGAGACATAATTTGTCTTTGCTCTGGATGGGTGATGGAGCTCCACTTACAGTCGTGTGATACTACATTGCATTCAGTCTCCACATCCTATCTTGTGATTCAGAGATCACTGGGAGAGTTTTTAATTCCCAGAGTAGTAAGAAGGAAGGTCAGCAGAACTGCCCCTTGGACTTCTGGAGGGCAGACTTTGGCCTGTTTAGGAGACTGATTAACACTGTCCCTTGGGAGGCAGTCCTGAGGAGTCCAGGAAGGGTGGTCATTCTTCAGCAGAGGAGCAGGCTGTCCCCGTATGCAAAAGATGAACCAGTGGGGAAAACCAGCCTGGCTGAACAGACAGCTTTGGCTAGAGCTCAGTCTGAGACTCTTAATGCCTTCTTTGTTGCAGTCTTTAATGTTGTTCTTGGAGTATCTGGCCTCTTGAACTGGAAGACAGGGACAAGTAGCAAAATGAAGCTCCAAGGGGAAATGGTCATCAACCTGCTAGACTGCTTAGACAAACATGAGTCTGTGGGGCCAGATGAGATCCATCCAAGGGCACAGAGGGAGCTGATGGAAATGCTCAGCAAGCCACTATCCATAATTTATCAGCAGCCCTTACTAAACAGGGAGGTCCAAGTTGACTGGAAGTCAGAGAATGTGACACCCATCTGTATGAGGGGCTGGAAGGATTTGGGAAACTACAGGATTGTCAGTCTAACCTTGGTGCTGGGGAAGGTTAGTGGGCAGGTCATCTTGAGGGTCAGCAAGTGCAGGATAACCAGAGGATTAGGCCCAGTCAGCATGGGTTGATCAACCTGATCTCCTGTGACCTGGTGACCCACTTAGTGAAGAAGGAAAGGCTGTGGATTGTGTCATCTGCAAAGCAAAATCTTCAACACCCTTTCTCACAGCATTTCCCTGGAGAAACCAGCTGCTCATGGCTTCAACAGATGCACTGTTCACTGGGTAAAAAACTGGTTGGATAGCTGATCCCAGAGAGTGGTGATGAATGGTGCTGCATCCAGTTGTTGGTCAGTCACAAGAGATTCCAGAGGGCTCAGTATTGGGACCAGTCCTGTTCCATATCTTTACTGACGATCCAGATGAGGGGATCAAGTGCACCCTCAGTCAGTTCATGGACAACACTGAAGTGAGCAGGAGTGTTTATCTGCAGGAGGGTAGGAAGGCTCTGCAGGGGAATCTGGACAGGCTGGATTGATGGGCCAAGGCCCATCAAGGTCTGAGGTTCAACAAGGCAAAATGTTGGGTTCTTCATTTGGGTCACAACAACCCCAGGCAGTGCTACAGGCTGGGGAAAGAGTGGCTGGAAAGCTGCCCAGGGGAAAAGGACCTGGAGGTGCTGGTCAACAGCAGCTGAACATGGGCACAGCATGTGCCCAGGTGGCCAAGAAGGCCCATGGCATCCTGGTCTGTATCAGCAACAGTGTGGCCAGCAGGACCAGGGCAGGGATTGTCCCTCTGTACTGGGCACTGGTGAGGCCACACCTTGAATCTTGTGTCCAGTTTTGGCGCCCTCATGACAAGACATTGAGGTACTGGAGCGAGTCCAGAGAAGGGCAATGGAGCTGGGGAAAGTCTGGAGAGTCCTGTGTGGAGTGTCTGAGGGTGCTGGGGTTGCTTAGCCTGGAGAAGAAGAGGCTCAGAGGGGATCTTGTCACTCTCTACAGCTGCCTGAAAGGATGGTGCAGCTAGGTTGAGGTCAGTCTCTTTTCCCAAACAAGTGATGGATGAGAGGAAATGGCCTGATGAGGTTTAGACTGGATATTAGGAATTTCTTTTTGCTGAAAGGCTTGTCAGTCATTGGAACAGGCTGCCCAAGGGAAGTAGTAGATTCACCATCCCTAGAGGTATTTAAAAGATGTATATACGTGACACTTAGAGACATACATAGTTTAGCAATGGACTTGGCAGTGCTGGATTTATGTTTGGACTCAATGACCTTAAAGGTCTTTTCCAACCTAAATGATTCTTTTTTTCCTAAGTTTCTTTAACATGCCTTTTCTTTATAAGGACAGAATTTCCTGATTGTTGATCCTGCTTATAGAAACTCAGGCAACAAGGCCCAGTGCTTTTCAAAAAAGATTCTGGAGCAAAACTACGTACATGTTTCAAATTGGAACTCTATGCAGAGCAATGCATCTAGGTAACACTTCTGGGAAGGAGAAATCATATATAGAATGATGCCTCCTCTGGTCTAGGCAAATCTGAGGAATTTGTACATTCAATCAAAGAAAAAAAAGAAACCAAACTGTGCCATCCCATCCCCAGAAAAAGGTGACCTTTTCACAAGATTAAAATATTTTTGCAGACACTGCAATGCATGCAAGTACTTGACCACTTACTTGATCTAGTAAGAAAATCCATCACAAAAGGTTATTGCATTCTCAAACACCATGCCATCAACGCCAGCATCTTTAGACAGTATGAGCTTCCATCTGGCAGGTGCCATCTGGAGCCCTGGGAATCATATCCAATTCTCTCACCAAGTTAAAAAATGCTACAGCACTCTACAAGGAAGAAAAGCACCATTTCTACTTACATCAGACTGGAACAATTGGAGGCTCTTTCTTTGGGACAAGTGTTTCAATTTTGCTTGGCATAATTGATTAGTTTTTCTTAAACCATCTATCATTTATTTGAAATCAGAGCCCAGAATGTTTTCATAGGAGTCCCTGACAGGGATTTTGGGACATGGAAGTTTTCCATTTAAACTTCAAAATGATGTGGTATTACTCAAACTGTTGACTGGGATTGCGCCAGCAAGAGGATGAATGGCACAATGGAAAGGAATGAAGCACAAAGCCTCTGCAACTCTTTCCTGGCCCTGCTGAGATGAAGGTACAAACACTTTTACCTCCAGTGCTGCATGCCCTCAACTCTTGTCACAACTACAGGCTAGGAGAACAGGAAAACACTGTCAGGTGGAAACTGCCTGTGAAATTATACATCAGAATCAGGTAAACCCTGCAAGAGCTAGTCTGGATATTCACTCTGCAAAACAAAGCACAACTCCTTGAGCTGGTAGAGATGTGGCTTATAAACCTAGAGGGACAAACACGGTTCTGTTTGATCCTGTGGCATTTTGTTCCAGAAACCAAATAATCCTATTTCCATGGTATTGCCCTTCAGCTTCTAAGGTGCAGTAGGTCTGCACAGCAACTTCTCATTTCAGGAGAGGCACCTCAGAAACAAATCTTGGGGTATCTGGCTTGGCTACTAGAGGACTCTGTCAGCAGCTAAATTCAACAGTTGAACAAAAGGGTGGCATTTTGAGAAGGTGTATTAAATAGAAAAAGAAGGACACCAATGGCAAGGAAAATCCTGAGAATGCTGGAGAAAGGTCTTAGAATAGGAAAGGCGTACAATCTTTTATACTGCAAGAGCCCAGCTCAGGTAAGCAAGTAAGGTAATTTGCAGTTAATGGAAAAATGTAGTTCTAGTTACATTTCAAGTTATGACAACATATGTTGAGTCCTAAATATAACTGTAAAACAGTTTTAAGGAGAACTGCACCGTAAGTCTAGAATTACCACAAAGCATGTAGAATCCATTTGTGCTGAACTGATAAAAATCACTTGCAATGCTAATAGTTTTTTTGCAGGTACTGTATTTGTTTTATTCACTTTAACAGCAATTACTCTGATCAATTTGCACTTAATACAATACTAATGAACAAAGTAGGAGTCGTACTCTTTCCTAGCAAACAAGTAGGAACCAGGCTATAAGATGTCATCATAACTGATCGTGATTTCAATTTTACATAGCCTAGCACTGCCCAGTTACATTTAACCTGAGTGTTTTCTTCAGCCAGAGTGAGAAACATTGGAACAAGCACAACTGGGATTTTTGTGGTTTGTGTGTTTGGGTTTTTTTTTTCAGGACAGCATCATAAACACAGAGCAATCACAAAATGACAGCCTGAAACCCATTTTGTAAGGTATAAGAAAGGAGACAATGACGAGAAACCTCCGCACAACTCAACTAACTACAGAAGATATCTCATTTATTTAATCAGTTAATTTTAAATTAATAACATTTGTTAACTTTTTGCCTATGTATGCAGCACATTCAGCATAACTTTACATAACTTGTAACTTAAAAGTGTTGCATTTCATTACTAGCAAAACTCAGTTTGACACAAAGTGAGGAGAAAAAAAAGGAAACAAATACCAGTCAGCATATTTACCATCATAATATAAAAAAACCAGCAATCTAAAGAACTGTCTAACAAGCTGCAAAGTTGTTTAAAAGTGAATACAGTGTATTTTTATTAAGTCAGAAGGAAGAACCAAATATAATGTAGAAAGCTGTACCTAGTTACAAATCTGTATTTTAAGGGTTACAAATTGAGGAGAACCAACCTCTCAACAAAAATCTTTGTCTACCACTAACAATAACCAATAATTCAAAACAACTGTTTAACCTGCATTGCTTCAAATCAGCAACTTCACACAGACTTGATATCCACACTTGAAACGAGTTACAGAACTGCAAAGTTTCAGGCAGTAAAATGCAACTTGTACAGTAACAGTTTTAAGACTCTTTACAAAGCACTCCATACTGAAGAAACTGGCAGGAGAACACAAGCTGCTTTGGAATTCCTCTTTAGCCCATGTGTTTATCAAGCTACTGGATAAAAAAGCAAGGATTTCAGAATCCTGTATACTAAGTGTATAAATGTTTCTAACATAGGCCTCCCAAAAATTAAGCCATGAACTCTGTAGAAGGCTTAAACATGTGACAAAGTCGGGGTGATTTGTCTAAGGAACACGCAAGAGAGGTTTTTTAAGTACTGAAGTTATCACTTTCTGGTGCAAGGGAGCCCCACATTAACAGGGACATCAGATTTTTCCTAGAGTCACAAATAGATAGACTGGATTCTGTCCAAAACCAGTAATAAAAACACTTTAGGAAAAAGTTCAAATAACAAGTTTAGCCACTGCTGTTTAACTGTAAGTAGGTGTTCTATGGAGACAGGTTTTGTTTCACAAATATAAATGGCTTTTGAAACTACTGAAAGGACAAATAATTATAGTAATGATTTGTGAAACAGTATCAAAAGAACATTAAGCACAACCTGGATTCCTCCCTTCACTCTTCAGGCTATGCACACAATACGAGGGTTTCCAGGAATATCCATCTCTCTTGAATCTTCTGAAGAAATACACCCAGGCAATCCCAACTGTCTCACCTTTGAGGAGGGCCACGAAGATGATCAGAGGGCTGTAGCACCTCCCCTACGAAAATAGGCTGAGAGAGTTGGGATTGTTAAGCCTGGAGAAGAGAAGGTTCCAGGAAGGCTCTTAAGAGAACCTTCCAGGACCTAAAGGAGGCTTACAACATGGCTGGAGAGGAATTACAAAGGCATGTAGTGACAGGACAAGGGGAAATGGCTTCAGACTGAGAGTAGGGTTAAGTTAGATATTATAGGAAGAGATTTTTTACTCTACAGGTGATGAGGTACTGGAACAGGTTGCCCAGAGAAGTTGTTGACAACCCATCCCTGGAAGTGTTCAAGGCCAGGCTGGATGGAGCTCTTAGCAACCTGGTCTAGTGAAAGGTGTCCCTTCCTATGGCAGGCAGGTTGGAACTGCATTATCTGATCTTCAAGGTCCCTTTCAACCCAAACCATTCTATGAGTCTATTGACACTGACAGTGTACTACAGGATTATATTTTTCAGTCAAAATTCTAAATTAAGGATAATTCTGAAATAATCTTGGCCATTGACATATAAGCACATCTTAAGGCAAACTATACTGTGGTAGTCAAAACACAAAGAAAAGATGGTGTATACATAAAAGCAAGTGAAAAGATGAATGTCAACTTTACTCTTCCTGAGTTCCCCACCCTTTACTTCTGCCCTTCTGAAGCAGCTGATTATAGGACTAATTTTAAAAGTCAATCTGAAATAGAAAGTCTTTTGTTCCAAGTATATGACTTAAACATCTTCATTTAAATATATTCCACTTTAAAGGCTGAGCTATGTAAGTATTCTTCAGGTGATGGCCCTAAGTACACTACAGCCTCTTATTAAGACCTGAAATTAAAGCAAAGGCTAATACTGTCAACACGTGTCAAATATTTCCTAGTGTGCCTGCAGAGGCTACTTGGCCTTGTGACCAACAGCTGTACCTAAGTCGTGTGGTTGCCGTCTGTGACTTACAGGAGTACCCAAAGGACATTAATTTTACAGGCCCTTCCTGACTAAAAAGAACCTGTCTCAGGCAGTATTCACAAAAAACCCCAACTAATAATCAAAGCCTGGTACTTGTCTGGTATTGCGGTAAGAGTAGCAGTGGGGTAATATTAATAATCAACCTACCCCCCAAGAAAACAACTTACAGTTAAATATATTACAAATTGAGTTTAACATATCAAAAGTTGAGAAATACCCCGCTTCAAAAGAGTCACAGCCTATCAGTATAAAGGAAGAATATAAAACTATTTTATTGACCACTGTTCACCAGTATTTACAATAAAGTAAACAATATACAGTCTGATAACATTCAAATTACTACAAAGTTAGCTTTCACCTGGTCTTCTTAAGACCAAGTGATCCCAAATACTAAAAAGAATGACCCTACAGGTTTAAAGGGCTAGGTTTGGGTAAAGAAGATACATGCACATCAATAGTATAGAAGACTACAAAACATCTGTGAGTTTGTTTAGACATTCATTATGATTCTGTAATAACTATGGAAGTTCATCAATGTTTTATAAAAGCTTTTACCTAATATGGAGGAAGTAGTAGTATCAAATGCTCTCTTGTGATAAATGAAACAAGTTGCAGAAAGCTTTTATTTACTTGCTGTTGATGCAAAACATACTACTTCAAAAAAATATCAAATTTGAAACTTGTTAGAATGTATGCTTCTCACATTGCTAATAAATCAAATTTCGGGTTTTAATATTCTTATATATAAAAAAAGCAATGCAAACAATTATTGTGCTTCATCTTCTGGGCATGAATGCCAAGTTAGCCGTTCTTCATAAAAAGCAATTACGATCTGAGGACACTTCACGTTAGCTTCTTTGGCCAGCACCAGATCTGCCTCATCAGAGTCTTTCCTGATGTAGAAGAGAGCAGGATTTAAGAAAATTAATAATCATTATTTCAAAACATTTAGCAGCTCTTGATAAGTCCTAAGTTCTGAAAAGAATGTCAGCTAGAAGTCAGTTTCCATTATACCTTTCACTAAAGCTACCAAGACTTTCCATGCTAATGGAATGATGAGGTTTCATAGCTCCATTCTTCTTCCCTTCCCATGTTTTTTTTCTGTTTGAAAGCAAAATGCTATTCAAAGAGAACCACCTATAAGGTTAGATACTGCAGTAAGTAATGAAAGAGGTAAAACTTGGTTAGTTTTGTCTTTTAAACACTAATCAAAACTTCAAAGTAAAACTTAAAAATCAATAGGACCAATCTTAAGAGCTGGTATTTACATGGAAATTGTATTTACTGTTTATGCAAGTAACTTCCTGTATTTCATATTGTTACTCTAGATGCTGTCTTGGGGTAACAAACCAAGCTTGCCAGATGACATGCTTCAGATTCCATTTTAAAGTGTATGCTGCCTTTACAAGTCAGCTTTGTGCATACAAACTCATGTCTATGTTTGTTACCAAGACCAGTTATGAAACAGTAATCAACTGCAACTGAACTATACAAAAAAGGCCCTCTGTGTTTGATTTTGCCCATTATCACTACAGAAATTCAAACACTCATGATCTTTGTTTAGCAACTTTTTAAAGTTTCACATAAAATTTATACAGAATTTGAGAAGGCAGAAGGGAGACAATCTCCCACAGCACTAATCTTCAGCAGTCTAGGCACATCCCAAGACAAATCATGTCTCAGGAGATCACTCAGTTTGACTCCATTCTGAAAATCTGTCCTTCTCAAAGGCTGTGGAAAGCCATCCTTCTTCTTATTCCATCACCTTAAGAAATCTGACTCCCAGCAAATGTCAATTCAATCTCTTGATTTCTCAACACTGGGAAGAAGCACTAATTTTATCCCATTTGTTCACAAAGCAAGAAATTCTCCTCCCAACGCTGTAGCTGATGAAGCTGGTCCCCATCTACCCTCCCAACAAGACACACAAACTCCCCATGTCACTGTCTCCTCTTATTAGCCCATAATGTCAAGCCTCTCCATATTGTTTATTCATCTCCACCTCTGCTTTCTCCTGTAGTTGCTTCCAATTCCACTTTGTTGTATGCAGAACAGCTGGCACTATGCTTGGTTAAATGGCTGGCTATCCAGCAGCTGGCTTCTGCTTACTGAAACATGTACAGCTGGATTTCTGTCTACCATTCCCCCAGCAAGAGCAGTACCAAAATCCAGTTTTCCATACAAATGCCAATTTCCCTCTATACTATCAGAAATTACCTTTCAACGTAAAACTGAACCAAAAGAAATGGAAGATATTTTGGGTTCTGAAGAAAGAAGGATTAAATCCTAACTGAATATAGAAGGCTTGTTTTTCTAAGAATACGAAGTTAATAAGGAAATCACCAGCTTCTCCACCCTACTCCTGAAATGAAGTTTTCTCTTTAGCCTAATTGCAGCTGCCTGCCCTCCCTTCACGGACAGGAACTGTGGAAGTAAGACTTACCATTTCATGAGGAACATAAGCTCTCCACTGCTATCCGTAGCCCCAATTATCCGCTCAGGATCAAGACCCCTTGCAAACCCTCTTGGCTTATCAACCTATTAAGTTAGAAGATGGTTATCTAGTTTAAGACAAAATTCTGTTTTGGTACTACATACAAACTTTTGTACATATATGTATGTGTGTGTGTGTGTGTATCAGAACAAAAAATATAGCCTTGAAAACCCATCAAATCTATAATTACATATTATTGTCTGAATATGACACGGATTTTTTCATGACCAGTCTTCAGGCTAAGTCATTTAGACATCAGGTAATAATAAAGGGTTTTATATCCATGTTTCCAGCATTTAATTCTGAAAACACAATAGATGAAATGAACAGTATAAAAACATTTCAGTAGATAAACAAACAAGCATGGCCAGTAAAAATAATAAAAGCAGCAAAGTAAAAATGCACGCCTGGAAGTAGAAGAAACACATCCTTTTCAGCAAAACAACAATGAAACTGCACCCTTGAGGAACACCTCAACTCCTGTTGGCTCACTGACATCACACAGGTGACAAAAAAATCACAATGATTTCCTGTATTAGCTCCTTTGTAGGTTCACAATATCCTTTTAGATACAGTGGCCACTACTGCACCAGATGAAGCCGAACAACTGATTCCATACAGAAAGTAAATATTTTTGGTATTATTCATGAACTATTCTTTCTGATGCCTTCCAACCTTTTTGACAGTAACCACATGTCCAACTACTGTCTTCAGTACATGAAAATGGTTGGCAGTGTCATTGGTTTCAAACTGCCAGTCTGAACATTTACAGAAAAAAATGTGATCTACTGAACATATCACTACATGTGTATTATTCTGTACTTATCAGCACTACATGTGTCAAGTTGTTCACTCATTTAAACTGGAGGAGAAATCCAGACCTCTCAGGAAAGGTAGGCTTTCTTCACTCACCCCTTCTACTCCTCCACCACCATCATACCTGGTCCTAGTCTAAGTAACTGATTGGTTTTCAAGTTTTGCCATCTTGCTGCTCACCTATTCAAAATCATATACTAAATATGAAAGCCAAACCAGAACTTAATCTTTGTTCCGTTCACGGACCTTTTGCTCTAATATAAACTGATCACTTAATACCATTAATTAGTAACTCTTAACCAGTCTTACTTTCAATTATTAAGTGTTATGGAACAATGTAAGAACTTTTAATCGTCATGTCAATCATCCTTTACTTACCATTTCTAAAGTCTCATTAACCAGAATGAATGTATACCCTTTCCAAAATACAGATCCAGATGTTATCCAATTTTTACAGTTTTAAATCAGTGTTCAGTCTCGTTCTCAAAATCACATGATGATTTTTGGGGGATGGAGAGGTAGGGGAGAGATGCAGGGAAAAGAAAAGCTTAACATGTGAACATATACTTACAGAATCACGCTTTTTCTTTGATTTACTATCATCAGATTCGCTATCTGACAAAGATTTTCTTTTGGCACCATCTGTTTTTTCTTTACCAGCTTTCTGAGAGTTCAGGAAAGCTTCAATTAGCTCTGGACAATCTAAGTTCTCTTCAGGTTCCCATGTGTTGTCAGCACTGAAACATACACACATTTATGTAAAACCAGGAAAAGAAGAAAAATGTAAAACTAGCTCTATGGCTCCCCTTAATTTAAGCAAGTTAATTTTTGTCTCACTATAGATTTGTTAAACCCTAAGGATGTTTGTCTTGCCACTTTTAGTAGCCTTCATGTACTGCATTTGATGATTGAAAGAAGGATGCTCCACTAGTATTGAAAACAATGTTCTTAACCTGAAGATAACACAAAAAGCAGCTCTATTAACACTTGTGCTCTGAGTGGGGTATCAGAGTTCAAACAAGCAATCTGCACACTACCAAAGCTTACCTGTCATTTAAACTGACTCATTTCCCTGGTTTCTCTAAAGACTCTCCATGAAAACAATATGATATGAGTGCTAAGACTTACAGAGAACAGAGTGTACACAACAGTCATTACAAACAACCTAATCATAAATACAAATAAATATATATATACAGACACATATAAGCTTTCAGATGTGAGGAACACTCTTAAAGTTATCTCTGAGCACTGAATGCAACTGCTTCCTTCAGCTGACTGGAAAAAAGGAGGGTGGGCAGAGCAGGGCACTGCATTTGTATCAGAGTGTGTATTTTGTTAATTAAAACTCTAAGAAGTCCATGAATGCTCCCCACAACCACTCTGCATCTCACGTGCAAATACTGGCACAGCACTGCTCAAGCAGGATACCAACAAACTATTTTCCATTACAGTAACATATTATTACATGTTCAAATCAGACCCTCAAATACTAAACACATTGTGCTTTGCATTTATGCAGGCATCACTACACACATTTCAGGTGCCAGAGTGCACACTGTTGCAATGCACTCACTTTGGGAGGTATGCAACAATAATGTCACTGCATACACAACCATTTATGCACAAAGTCTAGGTGCATCATGTTCTTTCAGCTGATAAAGCAAGCTGCCACAGAGTGTCACTGGAAGGAGGCACAACTACACTCCTTCTTAAACAATCAACTTCTTAAGTCTACTGTAAAGTTTTCACATACATATGTAAGTCCTGGGAAAGATACTCAAAAATTCCTTTCAAGTATACCTAATGAAGGCAACCATTCCACATGCAAATTCAGTTAATTTAAGAACAGTTTGGGAAAATTAATAATAATCAAACAATCTGCTTCAGAGCTGCCTGCAGTTTAAATCCCTGCATGATTTCTTACTCAGAAGTACCATTCATTCTGCTACATATATGATAACTGTCAGTCTATCTTACCTTGGCAGATATGGACACAAGCTCTATCACAGTGGTAAAAGAACAATCACTAAGAACTTGGTAAAAGTCCTCAAATATATTATATAGTACAAATAATGAACTACATTATTTTCTGTTTTATTTTCATACTTGACTGTCCCACTTGACTCTGCATTTATGGATGTCCTTCCCTCAAGGTTCTTTAAAGTGGATGCCCATTATCCAATCTCCTCTTTGCACAGTTGTTTCAAATCAATGGTGAGTGTTTATCATTCTATCAGAAAAAGAATACAAAAAGGGAATGCCTTACTCTGTAAATCCTTTCCACTTCAAGTAGTATTCCACCTTTCCATTTACAACACGTCTGTCCAGGACTTTCTCCACAACAAATTCTTCAGGCTCTGCCTCTTCGACTTTTTTACCTTTGCCATTCTGTTTCTTTCCCATTTTGTGCTACAAAAGAAATTCAGAATGACATTATTCTTNACAGTTACTTCACTGGCTTATTAATACTAAAGCCAGAAGCTCAGACTCCTTTTATGTTAGTGCATGTGGTCAGGTAACCTGAGCAAGACATGTTAATGTTTTGAGTTTTTTCAGTTGCTTAATGGGATACCCAACACCAGTTTTTAAAAAGGTGAAAAAATTTTTTCCACATACTCAGTGACTATACTCCCCTTAAAAATTTAATTCTCAGTGCTACATGCTCAAAACATAAGGAAGCTTCTAAAAGTTAACTCTATGCCTGTGAAAAGGCAGAGGGCAAGGCAGAAGTAAAGAGAAGTAACAAGGGAACCGTGAAAATGCATAAAATAGAAAAGGGATGGTACTGAAAAAAAGGTGGTTTCTACCTTTTCCAAAAAAAACCCTAAGGAGAAACTGATGGCAGCAAAGTTTATGATGTATTGCTACAATAAGCAAAATATTCAACAATAACCCGCAACTACTGAACAGGACACATGCTGGAGCATTCCATTACTGCAGTCCCTCCTCATTCTTAGCTATGCACCCATGTAACTTACAAAGAGAGTCACAAAGGTGCATAAATTCAAGACTGCTATACTTAAGTACAGCACTTAACATATAAATGGAATTTTGCTAACTTACCAAACTTTTAAAGGAGTTTTTAAGTTTACATTTGATAGTTCAAGTAATATTCTTTAAGTTCTTAAAACAAATATTACATCCACATCATCCTCAAGGCATTCCCAGTTTAATAAGGCACAATTAAATAGGAGTAGAAGGACACATTTCAGAATTTCCTTGTTTGTCATCTTAAAAAAGTTGGAACAAGCCTATCATGTTGTATCACATTTCTGGAGGACTGGCAGACCAAAAGCAGTTTGCTTGCCATTTTGGACTGCACCTCATAAGGAAATTGTCAAGTGGCAGCCATAAACTGAGTATTAAGCTCCTACAACAGTTATGCAGCACCCTAAATCAAAGTGGACAGAACTAATTCCTCACTACAGCATGTCCTCTACGACAGAAAACAGACAAGCAAATATCACAAAGCACCTCTCTTTGCTTGATAGCCATTCTCTAGTCCTCTCTAATGTGGGTTAGTCAGAGAGTACTGCAATTTTGAAACTTTCAAACTTTTAGACTTAGTCGAATTCGTCTTGATGTGGTGAAAGGTAAAAAAAATGTATGTTAGAACAAAAGCTGTCTTCTTTTAGTGAAGACTGGAAGATGATTCTCTTGCCAAAGCCCTGTCTTTGTACCCTCTATTTTTCATAATTAATTTTTCCCTCCCTCCCCAAAATACTTTACGGTTAGCAACCCATAAATTGAAGGTTCAAACAGCAGAGGAGAAAAAGTCTCTAGTTTCTCATTTAAATAGCAAGTTTCTGTATATATCTCACATGGCAATAGTTTTGAGAGCATAGAAGAGAGAACAGAGCATGTATTTCCAATTAGATTTTAAGTGCCTGCATATCCCAGGTGTATTTTGACCACAGCATTCATGTCTGAAAAGTGTAAACTTAAGCACATTGGCTTTTTTTGCCTCCACAGGAAAAAGAATGCAAGACCGATACTGAAGGGAAATACAACATGAAGATGTCCAAGGCTTCTATGAGGGCAGCTTCTTTCAAAAGATGGAAGTGTGAAATAGAAAGGGGTAGATATGAGAAAAATAAACAAACAATAGAAGTAGCAGAGGGGAAAACAACAACACAGAAAAAGACAGACTCACTATACCATAGTAATAACATTATAATTACTGGTGATGAGGCAAGCAGGCTACAAGTGGGGAACATCTCCATCTGTATTCTCCGTTGGACTAAAATTCTTTGATTCAATGGAAGACTGTTTTCTGGTACTCTTTTCGGCTTCACTAATTCTTGTCACTTAAAGATCAATGTTTTGGATTTCTGTATCAAAGCAACAATTTGGTTTTTTACTTTCTAAGACTTAAGTATCTTCCACAGAGGAAAATTAATGTCATGGGGGTCTGTATTTTTTTTTCTTGAAGTGCAGTAAGCAATAGCAAAATAAAGAGTTTGCTGCTTCTGTTTTAAATATTAGAAATTTAATTAGGTCTTGTGCATCAGCACTGCTCTTCAACCTCTTGAGACTATTAAAATAACACTTGATTGCAGAGCCTGCAGAAATACTGAACATGTTAAAAACCTGTACATTCTGGGATTATACATGCCCATGCAAATCTCAGCCCACAAGTGAATTGTGACACCTGACTGAACTTAAAGTGTACTAAATGTCCACTTGACCCCTGAAGCTCTCTCTCTTCCTAGGCTTGCATGTTGTAAGCTGTAACTTGGGCATTTGACCATCGAAGGCTCATGTATAGCTCGTTTCTCCTTCTGCATTCAGAAGTCACATATGACGGATGCAGATCTATGGATAATCACTCCTTCTTTGAGGGGCAAGGTTAAAACACTGATGTGACACTGTGGTGTGGAATTTTAACATACAAGAGATAAGAAAATGGGAATTACAGCTCTACAGCTACCCTATCCCTTAACACATTTAGGTTTTGCATGCAAATATATAACGAAGCAGAATTAGTTATGGTTCCCATGGGAACCAAAACTGATTTTCCTGACCTGTGCAGCAAAATTCTCAACAACATCAAAAGATTAAAAATACTGCATTCATTAAGATTTTCTTCCTCTCTCCAAGGCACCCCTCCCCAGGATGGCTAACTCCTTCTCTTCTTCAAATTAGGGATAAGTGGACAATCAATCATTAACAGAAAGTTCAGACATTCACCTTGGTGAAATATTTTAAAACAGTACAACACAGAGGAAGCACTCCACTGCACTTTTAAGCCAGGAGTTAATACAGGTTTTGAATATATTTTGAGCTGAGTGAACTTGTAATCATTTCTGTAAATTTAAGAACAGGCCTTTTGAGTGCATTATAAACCAGTTGTTCTGCTACTGAAGTTTTGAATTGTGCACATATATTTTTTGGTTACTTCCCCATCTCAACCTCAGATATATCCCACATTATACTTCTACAGGTCTGTCTTTCATGACACTTTGTATCATTATTAGTTGAATTGTAACCAGCAACCAACTGCCCTTAGGAGTCCATATTTTAATGTCAAGCAAAGCTTTAGAGGACTTGAGATCCATGAATGCATCATTAAAATGGTCCAGGAGGGGTTGACATCTGATAATCTCTGCTCCTATGAAATTCAAAGAAACTGTTATTTGTTAAAAATCATTTCAAAAGGCATTTTAACTATGCCACATCATTTTTCAATAATGTTACTTTTCATCTGTAAAGCCTGCCTTTTGTCAGGCAAATAGTTTTCTCCAAATACACTGGGAGAAATTAAATGAGTACATGATTTGGACTTTATTTTTTACATGTATGATGAATTACATGGTATGCTGAAAGGAGGCTAAAAAAATCCTTAGTGTTTTCTATTGTAGGACAGATGAAATAGTGCAGAGTCCTTTCACACTTTTTTCCCAACAAGTTTCTCTTTAGAAATGGCAGATTTATTAAAACCAAAGACAATGTCCTTTCTAGTAGCCTTACTTTCTGGATCTGAAATTTTGGTCAGAATAATGCTGGGGAGGGGAGATGTGGATGTATCTTTTAAATGGAGATGCCAAGTTATAAGTTTGAAGAAAAATATGTTGATTAAATCCTTATATACTTTAGGTGTGCATGAACTTACCAATGTAGTTTTATTGGAGGCCATTTTTATTGCAGACTTGCAGAGCTTTTACTAGAAAAATGCATGACAATTAAAAGGAAGTTTGCATTACTCAAAGAAAGGCATCCCAAGACAAGCATGGTCCTTGTTCCAACCCCCATGTATTCATTGCATATAACATTTCTTACACGGATTAAATCCAGAACAAAAAGTAGGTTACTACTTTGTCCGGCATAACCCAGTAATGCACCATGGATAGCCAGGATAAATGATACTGACAAAGTAGTATATAGGGTTGAAAAAAGATTCTTCCCAAGGCCTTCAAAAGCACAGACATGTTTCTAGGGAAAAGGGGGAGGACCATCAGGGATGCTTATTTCCTTAAACCAAATAGATCAAGAGTTCAGATTCTAGCAGTTGAAGATATACCTAAGGTATATTAACTGCAAATCTGATGGGGAACAGATACATATTTGTGGTGTAATGAATTACCCATTATTCTTACATGGTAGCAAATTCTTATAAACAGCAAATATTTATCTTAATGCAACTATAACGTTGCCTTCTGATTCTCAAGTTTGCAAGAGTTAAGGTCCTAGAGCAATATTAACTCAGCTAAATGTACATACTGCATATTTAACCTATGCAAATTACGTTGAACACAATCCATCCCCTTTTCCATGTCATTTCTCATACCGACCAGCTCCATAGGCATGTATTGTCCCCGCCCCGCAGCGAGCTATAGAACTGCTAGAATTCCCCATATGCCTGGGTGAGGCGAGAAAGTCCTCTAAGGCCAGAAAGCCTCCCGGACTCAGCAATCCCGCCCAATCCTCCCCCGACACGGGAGGTGGATTTTGGCAGTCCCATGGGCGGTGGGATAGGCGAGGTGGGAGAAGGGCCGGGGCCAGGGCGCCAGTGCGGAAGGTCTTGCCTTGTGCAGCCCCCTCCCCCCCCGCTTGAGAGGTAGCAGAAAGGGGTAACCCCCC
>VZRX01020696.1:55300-79838 GCA_013398075.1 Notiomystis cincta
TGCCGCCACAGGGCGGGGCCGGCGCGGCCGCTGCGTCCCGGCCGCCACAGGCGGCGGGCGAGCAGCCGCCGAGGGATTGCAGAGCCCTGGAGTTCAGGGATCCCCCTCGCTTGTCTCCGTTAAACGTTTTTGGTACCCGGATTCTTAATTCCGCAGTCGGTGTGGATTGCGTGTGCGCACGTTACTGCTATATCAAACACCTTTCTGTGATGGAAAGCTTAAAATGCACACGGATGAAGATCCTACAGAGGTTGTAAAGGTTTCCTCTGGCTCTCGGTTCCTGCCACGGGGTGTACTGTGGAAATTTTGAAAGAGGTGTTACCCTCCAGCTTTTATATTGTGGCCCTTCGTAGGTATGAGGTGTCTGTGTCCCTACGAAAGAGTATTTTCCTCAGGATTCTAAGAGATATTGGCATGACGATAATTATTGTTGCACATTTTACGCCTTCAGTACAAACTTTAGATGGGCAGAACTCTCTGGACTCTGATGGGAGTTAGTGGTTAGCCTAGTGTTGGGCTAACCAGAGCTTCTTGAAATTGGCTCATTTAAGATAAACAACTTCTCTGCATCTAGAGATTGTCTGCAGTGGACGTGTCAGTGGAGCAGCACGTGTGTGCTGTTTTCGCACAGTGGTTTTCACTGAAGAACTGGTAATCAATTTCCTTACTGCTGTGTTCTGACATGTGTGGTGCCTAGATGTTGTTCTGGGTAGGGCATGACCCTAAATACATCTGTAAAATGCATTACTATTCTGTTCAATGTCTGTTAGTAATGTGTGGTATATTTCTGTCATTGTTACAGCTGATAGATTCCATTCTTTCCTTGAGTTTCATTTACAGGTTTATAGCTGTTTCCAGGGGTGAATACGACGTTTAGTGGAAAAATCCTACCTGTCTACTAAATTCTATTGATTCTAGTATTTTTATAATAATGTCCATTATTAAATGCATGACGATTATATAGGGAAAAGTGTGTTTTTGAGGACCTATGAAACTGTAGGCAAGTGGGCCCTAATTTTCAAGCAGCAGAACTGAAGGGAGGATTTTTTTTTTTTGCAGTAGAGTTTAAAATTTTTTTTTCCAACCTCCTCAAAATTAATAAATAATAGTATGATATATGATGAATTTATGATTTTTTTTAATACTGGCCTGGTACACAGCGTTCTTTCATTTGTTCCTTTTAAGCGATGAGGTGAAAGGAAGTGACTTAAAACATTTGTCTGCTGCTTTTAAACACTTGTCTCATTCTGCCTGTCTGTGCAAGGAGGAGACAGTACTAGCTTTCTTTGTGTTCCTAGAAAAAAACCCAACTACATCCAACAGCAGATTCCTAGTATTTTCAAGAGAAATTTTGACTGATCAGTCTCAAATAGAGTATGTATTTGGAGGAGGGAGGGGAGAAAGTTGACTTCCTTGTCAGACTGCAGTATGTCAAGCTGGTAATACAGAGGTGTATATTGGAAAAAAAACTTAGGTTTATTGCTCCCTACAATAATTGTCTCCCTGTTATATGCATCTAGATCCAGGCCTGCCTTGGACAACCTCAGAAAACATGTTGGCATACGTGCAAATTGGCTTAATACTTCTAAAAGCATATGTGCACTGAAGTATTCTGCTTGTTTTCTTAGTCTCATTCTTTTTCTAGTTTTGTTTTTAAATTTATCTTAATGCCCGTTGCACAGTTAATCATGTTGCATTTGTCAGTTACACCTACTGGTGCAGTGTTTGAGTTGTGTGAAAAACAGCTCTAAAGAAAACAACCGAACACCCAAGCAGATTCTCTTGATATTTAAAATCAATTAACAGTTTAAAGCTGAAGTGATTTGGTTTGAGTTCTCTTGTCCTTGGCAGAAAAGTTCTCTTTGAAGCAACATTCTGAAATAATAAATTTGTGGAAGGGGGCTACTTTTTAGTGCATTTTTCAAAATTGTTTACATGAAATTTTAACATGTATGAACTAATGATACGATTGTATGTAGAAATTTACTTTGCATAAAAAGTCACTATAAAAGTGTTTTGAACTGGTAGAAGTTGAAAGGTTGCCCTTTCTGCCTTAGTTTACCACTAAACACAAACCAGTAAATGCAATACCTTATTACTGATCCTGTTTTGTGTTGGTTTGGGGTTTTTTATGATGCACTTGTCATTGCAAAAGAGATTTCTGCTGAACAAGTGCAGTAATAATGTCTCTGCAAGGAAATAAAGTCTTACTAAAAACATTATACTTGTTGAAAGATTTATATAAGTGGGTATGAATATGTATTATTCACATTTCTATTTTAAAGAAGTTATTTTAATGCTGCTCCTGTTGAGGGTATACAGGTTTGTTGCTAATTCTAGTGGTGTGGGATCCCAGACTAATTTTAGAAATGCTTGACTTGCATTTGTTTTAGTAATTATGGAGAAAATACAAACTGTTAACCAATTATAGATGTATTTAATTTATTGTTACTTTTAATGCCTTGGATGAATAGTATGGTAATATTCATGTAAAACAATTAAGGCCAGAATGGTTTGTTAAAATGAATGTTACCTGGGATAGAATCAGACAGTGTAATTAATTCATATTTTCTGTAACACAAACAAACCCCAAAGTTCTCATGTTCCTTTTCTTTAAAAAGCATCTCATATGGGTCTTTGAGAAGAATATTCTGGAAGTCTTAAAGTGTGGTCCCTTGTTCTTGATATCTAGAGGTAGAGACAGGAATAAGGACTAAAATAAGCTTTGTATGGTAGAATTGCATAAATTGCTTAATTTCTTAATAGAGGTAAAACCTTTAGAAGAGTCGGGTCTCATTTTGAACATAAGTCTTACTGAAAGCTTTTGACTCTTAGGAAAATC
The DNA here is from genome assembly GCA_013398075.1 of Notiomystis cincta. Taxonomy (NCBI): domain Eukaryota; kingdom Metazoa; phylum Chordata; class Aves; order Passeriformes; family Notiomystidae; genus Notiomystis; species Notiomystis cincta. The sequence continues at coordinate 58,143 of VZRX01020696.1, forward strand.
TTGGTTAGTATCTGATTTGCTAGTGCAGAAGAAGTGTTTTAAATTATATTAATGTAATCTTTTTTTTCCATGGCAGAGGGAAAAGGAGCAGTTCCGCAAACTGTTTATTGGCGGCTTAAGCTTTGAAACCACAGAAGAGAGCTTGAGGAGTTACTATGAGCAATGGGGAAAGCTTACAGACTGTGTGGTAAGTTTAGCATAGCAGTGGCATGGAATGTGTAGGAATTTTTAAATGAAGAGTTTGTTTTCTGGCTAGCTTAGAGAAGATGGAATATTAGATTTTAATTGTACAGTTGATTGGTTTATACACAGGTCAGTCCGTTGTAGCAATGAATACATTTTTCTCTTGCAGACTTGATAGAGTTAGGGAGCATTCACAATCTCTTTTCTGTAAAATTCTCCCAGATTATCTCTAACCACTGATTTCAACAGTTAAACTTTGATATCATTGGCTGAAGTGCATTAGGAAGTGCTTACACAGAGCACTGTTACATCTGTGTGGTTGGTAACTTGGCAAAAAGCTGGTATTGTGGTAAGCAGTAAGCAGCCTCAGAAAAGCTGGAAAAGGATGTCTTTCTCTTTGATGTTTTCATAGAGTCATTAAGGTTGGAAGAAATCATTTAGGTCATCGACTGTTAACTCAGCTGACAATTTCTGTTAAGTGTCAATTTCATTGCTAAACCATGTCTGTAAGCGCCACGTTTGTGTGTGTCTTTTAAATACTGACAGGGATGGTAGTTCTGGTAGAAGTTCTCTGCTGAATTGTCTTGGGAGTAGTAAATCATAATACAGATTTAAAGTCTATGGTCTTCATGAAGCTTAAAAGAAATTATGATTGTTTTTGCAAAAATGAACATAAATATAAATGCACTTCACTGATCTAGCAGCATTTCTGAAGTAGCTGAGTCTTGGAGGACAACAGTGGTTTGAATTTCTTTGATCCCAAGCAGTGTCAGTCATGTATTAAATCAGCAGAGTCTGCTGCTTTACTGTAGTTGAGTTTTGAAATCAAATCAAGGAGAATGTAAATTAAGCTTACACAGTCCAAATACTGTTAACAAAAAGCTTAACATGAGACAGGTATTAATGGTTTAAACGTGTTTATTGGTTTTAGGTAATGAGGGATCCTGCAAGCAAAAGATCAAGGGGGTTTGGTTTTGTAACATTCTCTTCCATGGCTGAAGTTGATGCAGCTATGGCTGCAAGACCTCACACAATTGATGGAAGGGTGGTTGAGCCTAAGAGAGCTGTGGCTAGAGAGGTAAGTGTGCCTTTGAAAGCAGATGCTTCTCATGCTTTGAGAAACACCTGTTTTGGTCAGACAGTTAGGCTTTGTTCTTGTTTGAAATTGCATGAGTTTAAATTACCTGGTTAAAAGCCCATAGTTGGGGCACTGTTTCCCACACTTTGGTCTCTTACATAAATGTTATTACAGTGAATTGTTACATTATTCTGGTTATGGAATCATGTCTGCAAGGGACACATCTGGGGTCTGAAAACAGTGTTGTAGAAAACATGCTGATTATATGTAATTATGCAAATTACAAAGTAACTCTTCTCTGGAATAGTTACTAAGTCTCAAATTAATAAACTCCTGACAGTCTTTCTGACTATTGCAAGATCTTCTTGGAGTTTTCTCGAAAAAGTACAGAAAAACAGAATGTAGCGGGGAATTTTTTTTTCCAGTGGTGATGTATAGAATCATCTGTGGACTTGAGCTGTTTTTAGCCCCAGGCTTACTTGATTTCCACTTCAGGGTACAAATTAGGGAGATCTGTATAGGAACAAGGTGAACCTGTAAGCCAGGTTACTGTGGCACAGAGGTACTTGAGGAGCAAGTGTGGATTATAAGGCAAGTTCCATTCACCACATGAGAGCTCTTGGGAGGGTTTACCAGATTAATGTTAGATTGAGGCGTTTAATACACTTGGACTGATGAACTGGAATTGAATGAGCTGTCCCAAAGGTATGGGGAAATGGAAATCCTAATCACTGGTACCCCTGTTAGCTATCCCAATTTTCTTTCCATTATCTGCAGAATGCAGGATTGGTTAGCATTTGGAAAAGTAATTACAGCAGCATGTGTGTATACTGTTTAATGGGGTTAAAATGCATAGTTTGAATTGGCTGAGGTTGAAGGACCTTGATAAAATTGGATTGTGGGTTCACTGCTGTTGGGGAATTGGGCAGAAGAAGCTGATGCATCTTTGTTTAAACAGTTACAAAAATTATGCTCTGATTTAAGTTATTAAATACTTGCAGTTCTTTCAAACAGTTGATCTGTATCTTTTTCAGTGCTTTTAAGGTTTTGACATAAAGGGGGGAGGAAGAACACAAGTAAACCCTGTGTTAACTTCCCTCCCAGAAGTCCCCCTAAACAAGCTTGCAGGGTCATGCCTTATAAAAGGGCTGTACCTTAGTGCTTGAAAAATCTAGTTTATCTGAATTCTATTCCTGAAATACTGAAAAAATAGTGCTTTGTGAAATTGTTTTTCTTTGTGCTAATTTACAAAGTTCTTTTAACAGGAATCTGGAAAACCTGGTGCTCATGTTACTGTGAAAAAATTATTCGTTGGTGGTATTAAAGAGGACACTGAAGAGCACCACCTTCGTGACTACTTTGAGGAATATGGCAAAATCGACACTATTGAAATCATTACTGACAGACAGTCTGGTAAAAAGAGAGGGTTTGGATTTGTTACATTTGATGACCATGATCCTGTGGATAAAATTGTATGTAAGTAATTTCACCCTTTCCTTGGATAGTATTAATTCTTGCAGCCTTGGTGGTTGTGTAAAGCTAAACTTACAGATAATGGGATTAGTTACATGCCTGTGTATTTGCTACTTCATAGGTTGCTGATTTTTGGGAACATGCATTTCAAATAAGTACTGTCATCTTTGTTTAAAAATTGTATGGTATTTCGTGTTCTTTTATATGATTCAGAATATGTATGGATCAGAAGTCTGATATTTTGACTTGTTGCCAGTTAAATGCTGATAGGCTCTTATTTGATCTGGTTACAGTGCAGAAGTACCACACCATCAATGGCCATAATGCAGAAGTAAGGAAAGCTCTCTCTAGACAGGAAATGCAGGAGGTTCAAAATTCTAGGAGTGGGAGAGGAGGTATGTACAAGTAATGGTTAATGGTTTGTGGTTGATTTTTTGTGTTCACTTTCCTCAGTCTCACTACTTACAAATGTTAAACTCTTACAGGGAACTTTGGTTTCGGTGATGCTCGTGGAGGTGGTGGCAACTTTGGTCCTGGACCTGGCAGCAATTTCAGAGGGGGAGCCGGTAAGACAGGCATGTTTGTAGCATTTCCATTTTTTACTTTATTAATACTGTCTTTCTGATTCTGGATAACTTTGTGTGCTGTGGTGCTGTTTAACTTAAATGTAGTTGTAGCAATTGAGAGAATTTCTGGGGAAGGTAATTGCAAATGAAGTTGTATTTTGATTGTTTTGTTCTGTTTTGCTTGGCTATTTTTTTAGCTTTTATTGAAAAGCCCAAAATAACCTAAACTTAATTATTTGCTAAGAAGGTCAGAGATTTCTCTGATTTTATGCAGCACTTGCCTGACCTTTTAAAAAAACTGGGTACCGTACAAATGTAAGAGAAGGAAAAATGTAGAGTGATGGTTGGATGTTTCACCTCTGTTTTTGTGAAGTCAATTGTACATGTTCTTAATTGATAATTTCGGAGATTTGGTTCTTAAGGTCATAAGGGTTTGAGAATTTGGCTAGGACTACTTTGCTGCAGGTAAACTGAAATCCTTTGGGGTTTTTTCTCCCGATAGATGGATATGGAAGTGGCCGTGGATTTGGTGATGGGTATAACGGATATGGTGGAGGACCTGGAGGTTAGTTTGCTGTGATGATTTATTCTTTTTCTCACTAAGGAACACTTCCATATTTATATCTATATGTATAAAATTCATGTTAATTGCCTGAGCCTGTTAGTTGGCTTTAAGAAGCATACATGGTTGTTTGCTTTGTCAAATATCCATATGGCAAACTGATTATTTCTTGGACAACCATTCCTTTCTTTAGGATAGGAGTGGGTCTTAAATTTTCTGAAAAATGAAGATTTTAATTAAACCTTTCAGTTAAGGTCTTTAGGCATTCTGACCATGAGGTTTGGTCACACAGGGTGGGAATTGAAACATGCTTTAAAAAATATTGTTCATAGAAATCCCTTTACAAAAATACCTTTGTCTCCTCTTTGTTCTTCTAAATAGAAGAATATTCTTTTTGTGTAATTTGAATATCTTCTATGTTGAAAAGTTCATTTAAAAGGATTATGTTGTCACAGGTGGCAACTTTGGTGGCAGTCCCGGTTATGGAGGAGGAAGAGGAGGTTATGGTGGAGGAGGACCTGGATATGGCAACCAGGGTGGGGGCTATGGAGGTGGTTATGACAACTATGGAGGAGGTAACATTTAGGCTTGAAATGTTCAAGCATTTTAGTTACAAATTACTGCAAGTCATGTGAGGCTGGGAGGAGGGGTGTTTGTAAATGTTGCGTAAGGAAGCGGTTTTCCTAGCAGTATGAAATAGAATGAAAAGATTGTTTGGTGCATGCACTGCTGGAAGACCTATGTGATTTTGTACTTTATTTAGAATTTTTATAATGGAGTATCTTTGAGTGTTGTATCCATTGTAGCTCATCTAGGTATTTGTTTACTTCTGTGTTGATAATACAGGCAATTATGGAAGTGGAAATTATAATGATTTTGGCAACTACAACCAACAACCTTCAAATTATGGTCCGATGAAGAGTGGAAATTTTGGTGGCAGCAGGAACATGGGGGGACCATATGGTGGAGGTATTGTATATGCCCTGTATATTTCCTTGTAGCTGGAGTGGGTGGATTTCTAGAACTTTGGGGAAATAGAAGAGCAGATACGACATGGGGTAACTGTTCTGAACTAAAAAATTGGTAGACTGAGATTAGATATTAGGAAAAAATTTACTGTGAGGGTGATGAGGCACTGGAACAGGTTGCTATAAGAGGTGGTGTGAGTGCTCCATCTATGGGGCTTGGAGCATCCTGGTCTAGTGACAGATAACCCTGCCTATGGTAGAGGGGTTGGAACTAGATGACCTTGAAAGATCCCTTCCAACCCACGTCAATCTGTACGATTCCAAGATGGATATGTAGAAATTGGATAACTTCTGCAGTAGATGGACTGTAGTGCCTGTGTTCTTTCTGCATGTTGGCTTCAGTGTCTCATCTTGAGATGGTAAAGCTTGTCTCAGGGAAGATAATTTTTAAATGAAATACACTTTTTCCACAGTGTTTTGCAATTTCGAGTTTAAAGATTTTATTTTCTTTGGTGTCAGCTCACACTATTTGTGGAGAGTCTAGTTACCTAATTTCCAGCATATTTGCTGTGATTGCTTTTTATCCTCATTTTGTGTCATTTTTTTCTGATGCTTTCTGCTTTTTGTTGTGTAAATGTTATTTAATATGGAATGTCAGGCTTGTGAAATGGAAAGTGAAACATGAAGCCCTTTCTTGGAAGGTTTAGTATGCAAGCAAACTCAGCCCTCCCAGGCTCAAGACGGCACAGTGTATCAAATTACATATGGCACTGTTGAATCTTCTAAAGTTTCAGCATGTAGTTGCTTTCTGTGGCAGTCCTTGGAGGTTATTTAGAGGAAGACTGTGAAATTATAGAAGTCTTTGTTGTATATATACTGTCACTAGAAGTAAAGCAGATGTTACTCTTCATTCAGTCAAACTTTGATTGATTGTTTCAGTGAAAAACTCCTGGATTAAAAAATGTACAGATGACCATTCTGTTTCTTCTGCAATTGCAGGAAATTATGGTCCAGGGGGCAGTGGAGGAAGTGGTGGATATGGAGGGAGGAGCCGTTACTGAGTTTCTTCAAGCATGCCATGGGTAAGTATGTTTATAAATGTTAAAATTGCAGTGATTCTTGAGAGTAGCTGCAGGAGTTAAAAGCTTTTTAGGATATTATCTTTCCTTTAAAAAATGGTTAGATGAATAATTTCATAACCTATTTTTTTACTCTTTACTTCTGTTGAAACAGGCTTCACTGTATAAATAGGAGAGGATGAGAGCCCAGAGGTAACAGAACAGCTTCAGGTTATCGAAATAACAATGTTAAGGAAACACTTATCTCAGTCATGCATAAATATGCAGTGATATGGCAGAAGACACCAGAGCAGATGCAGAGAGCCATTTTGTGAATGGATTTGGATTATTTAATAACATTACCTTACTGTGGAGGAAGGATTGTAAAAATGCCTTTGAGACAGTTTCTTAGCTTTTTAATTGTTGTTTCTTTCTAGTGGTCTTTGTAAGTGTAGAAGCATTCCTTTGATAATGTTAAATTTGTAAGTTTCAGGTGACATGTGAAACCTTTTTTAAGATTTTTCTCAAAGTTTTGAAAAGCTTTTAGCCAGGATCATGGTGTAATAAGACATAACGTTTTCCTTTTAAAAATTTAAGTGCGTGTGTAGAGTTAAGAAGCTGTTGTACATTTATGATTTTAATAAAATAATTCTAAAGGAAATATTGTGTAATTTTAGATTTTTTTTTTAATACTGTAAAATAAGGCAAGGAGTGGGTAGTATAAGGTCCCACAAATAATACAAAGCTATTGTTGTACGTGTAAAATTTAATGCTGGTGAGAAAAAGTATGTTGTCTGTAAATTACCAGGTTTAAAATATCTAGGTAACTTAAGGGGTATCTCTGCAAGGAGAAACACCTTTTTAGATTTTTTAGATGCTGCTTCTTCAATGGCAAGGAAAGGAAAAACCCCCAGCAAGGTACTCTTCCAGGGACGCAGGTCTAGTACAAGAGAACTCTTGAAAACGTCACTAAAAGTTCAGCCAGTCTTAAAAAGCTGTGCTGTATCTCTGCAAAGCTTTAACTACGGTAGATTGTTTATAAGGATGGCAACGAAGGCTGAGGGTGTAGAGCAAAATAGTTCTAAGCTTCAGTTAAACTTCTTTAGGTAAGATCTTATTTACTTTTCCTTTCTTAATGTATCAAAACCAAGAAACTAATAATGTATGACAGTATTCTTTCAGTATAGTGATTATCGTTATGTAGTTTAACATAGCAATGAATTGAGTTAACAATTACAAATTGAAAAGAAATTTGTGAATCCTGTTTTCTTGTATTACTAAATTTTTTTACAAAAAAAATTGTTAATTTCAGCTACTTAACATATTTTTTTCCTACTGGAATCTAGCTATGATATGAACCCTGGACAAGCATAGACTGCTGCCACTGTACACTGCTACAGTTGAACAAATGAGACCTGCAAGTGTCCATTAGTAAAGCTTTGCAAGGGTTCCATCCCTGGTGTTGGTAGTTAAAATGGTAGGTCACAAGTTAATTAAATCATACAACTTTATTTTTGCATCCTGCAACATTTTCTTTTTTCTTGGGAGTCTATGCATTATGGTGGTTGCAAGGTAATGCAATGAAGGTAGTTCTGTGCTGTTGAAAATGAACTATGTTGTTATGTGTCTTGTCTGCTGTAATCTATTCTATATAACACATTTCATCCTGAAGGTTCCCAAGTAACTGTAGACTGTTTACGTGTAAGGAAAAATTGCACCACAGAATACATCTGCCTCTGTGAAGGAATGTGTCGTCCATTCTTTTAACAACTGCATAAGCAGTTCTTTAGGAGGGGAAGTGAAAACTTCAAATGAAACTGCAGGTGGTATTTCATAAGTGTCCAATGTATTTATGTAAATTGGAATTTGGCTAGAATGTTGAGGTTTCCACCATTTTTTATAGTTCTTGCAGCTAACAAACCTTAGTGCCAAATTTAGTCAGCCTTACTCGCACTGCATTGAATGTTTGCACCTCAAATTAATGGAAATTTAACAAGTAATGAATGAGTTATTCAGAGTAAGGATGGCATACTCTACTAGATTTGGTTTTTAAATAAAAATCAACAAAACTTATAAAAAAAAAAGGCAACCAAAATGCCTTAATTTCAAAGTTCATTGCCTCTAAAAGGCTACCCATTGAAGAACGTGGACTCAGCTAACAAAAGTCCTGTTCCTTTTGTGTTAGACACACCAGTGAACTGCTTATACTTTTTTTTTTAAAAATGGCTGAAGTTCCCCTATTGGTAATTTGGTTTAGACATATGTGATAAACATCTTCAGATACACTTTTTTTTTCTTTGGCAGGAAGGTGCCATGCTGCAGGTAACTAATGAAGAAGTGGTCAACCACAGAAACGCTTCAAGAAATAAGAAATTCTGTATCATCAGAAAATAGTTGTTTTTGCTGCCTTCATTAAAAATCTAGAGGTTAAATGAATATTGATAAAACATCACAATTAGTACAGCTCCCTGTAATGATGGGTTTTTTAAATTATAGTAATAATGTCTTGTAAACCTTTCGAATAAAATTCAGATTCGTTAGGAGAAACAAATCACTAATGTTAAAATAGCAAACATTCTGTGAGTAGAAAGTTTAACTACATATATTTATAACTTTCATAGCTTTAAAATAAAGTATTTTTATACCAAAGTAGTTCTAGTGTAATGCTTAATAAAAACCTTAGTGTGTATCTAACATTAAATAATGTTTATGTTTAGACCCTTTCATGATTTGAAACATTCCATTTTGAGGTGAATTTAAAACAGAATCAGTTTGACAAGTGTGTTCATGGAACTTGTTTCTCTGACCTTGGGCATCTGTTCTCTTTTGGGAGAAACAGTGCTGCAAATTTAAAGTGCTGATGTCTTTGCTGTTGGACACAAGTGCTTAAAAGTAGCTTTTTTTGGCTGTGTTTTATATTACCTCATACTTTCCTGCTAACGAAGCAAACGACCTAAGTCAGTTGGTCAGATTGCAGTAGGACAAGAGCTTTATCCTCTTCACCTCTAAAGAGCTTTTAGCATGAAGACAGACAGACTGGAATGTAGAGTTCCTGCTGTACAAAACTGTATTTCCAATAGCTGCATCTGGGGCTGGAAAAAAAATACCATACCAAAAAATGCCAAACCAAACAAAACCACTAAAACACCAGGTGTGAGCTTGGGAAAGCTTCACTTGGGAGTGTATTGAAGGGAAGGTGTCTTGAGGTTATACTGTTCTAACCACTTATCTTCATGCATGGTTTATTCAAAACTTGAAATTTAGATGCTTTGGCAGAATCATCGTGTCTTTAACCTTTATAATACTGTTTAAGGATTCACATACAGGTTTTTTCTGTTTCTTAAGCTGAACTTTGAAATGCTTGCATAGGTAACCGGTGGGCTGCAGCGGAAGCAGAAAATGAAGATGCACAAATCTGCTTTACTTTCTTCTTTCCAACAGAATGACCAGATCATAAGGAATTTGCCTTCTTTCCTATAACTTAGATCTAGTTGATGGAAATTTTTTCTTTACAGTTGCCAAGTCCACATTCACACACCATTTAAAAAAACCAAAACTACTTTAAAGGGCAGTAATTATTTCTCTGTTTGAGATAATATTTCAGTAGTTTTGCAACAAGGTTTAAAATCTACTTAAGTATGTTTTCCGTAATGAGAATGTTCTCATTTTGATCTGTTGGCAGTGGGGGAAGGGAGCGTACAGGGGGACAGCACTGTGCAAGAATGAAGTTACTGGATATGTAAAGTCTTGAAAACCTGGTGTATTTAAGTTTCCTCATGTCCTACTGTTGAACTTTAATGACTTTTCTCTCGGCATGGTCTTAGGAGTTAAGTAAGGCAAGTGACAGTCAAAATGTTCACCAGTGAATGTGGTGAGAGAAGTCACAGTTTTGAGTCGGCCTGATACTGGAAGTTAGCAACTTCAAATAAAAACAGGGTTGTGTGGTCAATTATGGGTCATCAATTTGTAGACAAATGTATTCTTTCTGTCGAGGGATTTTGTCTCTACAGACTTTGTCTTCCAAGTAAGTGTAACTTCAGTGTTGCCAGGTACTAACAGCTGAGGGAGGATCAGGTTGTCAGTACTAGGGCCAGCTTTTCCCCCAGCGAACACATTGTGCAGCCAACTGAGGGAAGAAAGAAAAATAACATAACTTGATAACTGGTATGTGAGCCAAAGAGCACCCAAAAATAAAGTGTATGACTTGTATTTATAAAGTGATGGTGAAAAGAGGTCAGTAGTAGGTTTCTGGCCACTCAGACTTGGTGTTATTTACAATGAAAGTTAAATTTTACTCACTTCTGTTGTGCTGCAGGTGCTGAAAAACATTCAGGAAAATGTGAACAATTGCTATTAATACTGTAAAATGAACAGGACTTGAACTCTGTTATGTGTGGGAAAGAAGACTGTATTCTTTTAGTTTGATGATGAATGTACATGATCTCTTGGTGATGAAATCATATCACTTCTGGGGAAGAAAACCAAGCCCCAGAAATGGATCTGAATTTTCAAACAGTTGTCAGCGGAGTTTGTTTTGGCAGCTTGACCTCATTGGTAGAGGATAATTGGCTGGGAACATACTGGGGCTGTACATTTCCCTGTAGGTTCAGCATTTCAGTTGGATTTTGAAGCTGAGTGTGTGATGCAAGTGAAACCCCATAGTAGTGCTGTTACTCCTTTTCCACCTAAGGGAGATGGCTCTTTCTCTTCAGCCATGTTTCTTCAGCCATACCATTCAGTGTATCTAGGAAGGCAGAGATGGCAGGGTTTGCCTGGGTAATAACAATCCATTTTGCGAGAAGTACTGTCCCTTTTAACAGTCATGTTTTTACTTTGCAGCCACTGTTGGTTTGTGTTGCACAGAAATTTAGTCAGGAGTTAATCCAGGTAATGGAGCAAGAACTGGTTTGTTTATCAGCAGTAAAATTACAGTGTATAAAGAGCTGTGTGACTTGCCTGACAGAGTGCTATGAACATATCAGGTCAACTGTGTTCGGGGACCTTGTAGTTACAACCTGGCTTGTATGACCTCCCATGCTGCTTCACTGCATGAGAAAGGGTGACTGGGAGAAGTCCTAGAAAATGTGTTACCAGCACTACTCTTCCCCCTTCGTTTGGTTCATTTTGGGGCATTCTTGTATGAAAATGGGTGGCTGATGGACTTCATGGAGTTCTAATAGCTGTGCAGCAAGTGTCAAATTGCAGTACTTTATTAGCTACACTACAGTAATAAGACTTCACATGGTTGCACCTGCTATCTCTATTTGGGTTACTTAATAAACAGTTTTTCACTACACCCTGGTGTTGAGTGTCCTGTTGCCTCATTTATAGGTCTCTGCCACCTCTGTCCTCAAGGTTCTTGTTAGAACTGTACGTCTGAACTCCCAGAGTGTTTTGGGACAAAGATTGAGAAACTGGTACTCACAAAGTGATTTGTCCTTTCTTTTCCCTCACTGAAGTTTGTTCTTCTGATTCCCCCATCTAAAACTAGATTGTAAGCTCTTGAGCAGGAACAGCCTTAGCTTGTAAAATTTGGCGTTGTAGAAAGCCAAATTATTGAATAAAATCTAAAACACGAATTTAAAACTGCACGTCAGTGCAGTACTCCAGTGGTCATTGAAAGTGTGTGTAGTGTTTCAGCAGAGTGCTGTGTCTGTGCTGGGAGTGTGTGTTTGCAGGAGTGTCCAGCTTTCCATGTCAAAAACCACACAGTGGGGGCTGCAGTTTGACAGAGTACTCGGCTTGCATTTGTTGCAAGAGCAGGTGTGATCTTAGAGCTGCCATCAGTGAGAATATGTGTACACGGTGATGGCCCCACTCAGTGTTTTTTCCTTTATACTTCACCTGACCTTTCCTAACCTCTTGCAGATAAACTCTTATAACAAAAATGCAGTCTGCCACTGAAGTATTACAGATTAAATAGCTTGGCCATGGGAACAGTATTTTATGATCGCTCCCACTTTGGTATTTCTATTTTTTGTTGCTGTTGTCAACAGCTATGTTTACAATCATCAGCTCTGTGGTTTCCTAGCTCTGTTTAAATAAAGAGTTTCCAGTCTAACTTCAGAGCCTTGTGTTTCAACATAGTAGTAGTAAGGGAGGATGCAACTGTAATGGCTTTGTCATATCTGGCTCCAGGGTAGGTTCAATACCACATCCTGTCTTTTCACACAATAATGGTTTATACAGCTGGGATTTTGATTTCGTGAAAGTTGTTCTGTCAATAATAAAGCCAAGACAGACCTCAGTCAGGTGTTAACCACATTTTACAACCATTTCAGTAACAGCTTTATTTGATCAGTCCTGTTTATCTGAAAAGCTCAACTCTACAGTGTCGGTGTTTTTGTATAGAGGTTGCAAATATGGACTAAGGCCAGTACATAAAGTGTATTAAAAGCTTTGGGCTGTCTAGCCTAACCACACATCAGAAAAGGATATGAAACTGAGACATAGCCAAGACCAGGCAATGTTTGGAGATTTTTGTTTGGTGGAGATTTTGTGTGTGTGTGTGTGTGTGTATGTATGTATTTGGTATTTTGCTTTAACTACAGGCTAGTTGCAGAAAGGGAAGACATTTCAACAGCTATTAGGTGAAATATGAGAATCTGCTTCAACTAGAAACAGGACATTGGTCTGAATTTTACCTACAGTTTTGTCCTGTGGGCAGGTAGCTGATGCTTTGAAAAAATACACATCCAGACATAACACGCTTTGTATCATCAGTACTGGTGCAGTCCACCCAAAATTAGTGTTTTCAGCTCAGAGGTTTTTGTAGGGGTAGAGTTGCTTGTTGGGTTCTGAGGAATTGAGGTTCATACATCAACTTGTTAAAGAAAAACAGTTACTGGACAATAATGGCAGCTGAATTAGCGGAGGGCAGTTCATAATCCTTTACAACATGCACATTTACAGGTAAGGGAATGGGATTTGGAGCTGATGTCTTAAATGGATCGGGTGGAGCAAGTTGTTTTCCATTAGGATTGTGTTCTGAAATGGTTACAGTATGGTTTATTTTTGGTATGTGCCAAAATTTTAACCGTGCAGTTACTCCCAGCTGGGTGCATGCAGTACTCCAGTAGCAGCTGGCCTTACAAAAATCTACAGGACTCCCTGCAGGAGTGGGCACCAAAAAGTTTAGGCTTTAATTTTTTTCCTCCCCATGTGAGGCCCTAAAGCAGAAATATTTGGCTTTCTGGATTTCTCACTTACAAGCCTAATGTAGTATTTATCAGAATTTATGCACACGGGCAGTGAGGTAGGTTTAAAGACCTGGTCCTGCAAAGGGTAAGTGTATGGACTTCAAAACGTTTATTATGTCATTTAATTAACTATGATCATGCTGACTTGAGTATGTACTTCTTTTTTCCCCTGAAACTAAAGTTCACAATTCGTCATATGTATCTGACACCTGTTGAATGTTTTGGTTAAAGTTTGTGATCTAGCTAGTAGACAAATCCCATGTGAATACCAATTAGGATACATGTGTTTTACACTGACGCTTAACCAACAGCAAGAAATTGCATGGCCTCAGTAATGAGACTTTCTGCTATGAACTCAGACTTAACAATTTAAGGCTGTGGTGAAACCAATAAGCAACACATGCACACATTAATTTAAAGAAATCTTTTAATAGAAAATGCTGAGCAAATTGTTCAGACAGGCTGACTGCATTATTGATAATTCACTTGGCACTATCCTAGTGCTCCCTTTTTGGAAAATGCCACTTGATAGTATCAGTTTTGTTAGAGATTAAGTGCAAGCAGCCAATGTGATTTACGTGCTCGTGGCAGTTTGTTTCTTCAGTAGGTATAATTTGTCATTTAAGCTTGTATTGCTTCTATGTGTAGTTCTTACATGTTTGGTACAAATGATTTTTAACATACCTGTATGTGAATTTGCTCCACTGTCATCATGCCATGATCAATGAGAACTTTTTTAATACCAGTTTTACGTGCTTTAGTTACAAAACAAGAAGTATTTGTTGTTATCTATACATTAATATTAGTAGTTATTTTCATAATAATATACCTCAACATTCCTTCCTTATCATTCATTACAAGCCTTTTAGGCCATCTCTTTTTGCAGACCTTTTTCAGGCTGTAAAACAATGAAGGATAGGATGTCATAAGTATGTGAGTGAATAAAATTTCTCCTTTTTAATAGCACAAATCAAAAAAGTCAAACCAAAAAACCCTTCATTTGGAGCACTATCAGAGTGTAACCTCATAATTACAAGTATAGATAAATAGTAATTTAGTTCAATTTAATTTAGATTAGGTAAAATACATATTTTTAAAAATTAAATCTGGAACATTAAAGACACTTTAAAAATACCAGTTAAAAAAGCCAAAGAGAAAAACTAAAGTACTTCTTGAGGAAGGTATCAAAATGGGAGGAAGAGGGAAGGTAGACCAGTAAGTATCACAGTCACTAGGAAACAGGAACTCCTTCACCATTGGTCATTTTCGTGGAAGAAAGTTGAGAATGATTCAGTTGCAGAGGATGAAGGTAAGAATACTGAATCAGACACTATTTTTCAGCATCTATTTGCAGATTGAGTGTATGAGTTGTAAAATTAAGTGGCAGATTATCTTTGCTTGGAGTTATGATGGTGAAAGTAGCGAGGAAAAATGCAGTAGCCTCCCGGGCTGGTATCCTCAAACGAAAACTAGGAAAAGCAGAGCTGTTCTGAATAAATGCAAAGCATGCAGTTATCTCTTGAGCCTATGCAAATCCACAGTGACTGTGAGTTGAAGATGCACTAGAACTATAATTTTTCTTTCAGTGCTAGAGAATAAAATAAGGTCATTTTTTGTATCAAGAGTCAAGTACTCGAGACTAAAACATTTTCTTGCATGTGTAATGTTGATCTAAAGTTGGCTTTTATCCCTCACTGATGTTCTCCCTTCTCCCCCCATTACCACTAACTAAATTCTAGTTTTAACATAGGTTTATAAAGCTACACTACGCTGATGGTCTAGCTCCTTTAATTCTAACTAAAACTGAACGGATTTCCTCATCCAGAAGCCACAGCTCATGGACTTTCTAACACAGATGATGTGGTTTGCCAGACTCTTGAACATAGACTGTCTCCTCAAGTGTAGTTGTTTCTGTTTCAACTGCTGTAATCACTGACCTTTAGACTTCACATGAGTATTCTTATCATCCTTCCAGGCAAAATACAGGTGATTTAAGGTGATCTTCAGCCATCTTATTTTTGTTTCTGCTCTTTTCTGTTATCTTGTTTCTGTTCAGATTTGGCCAAATGCTTGGGTATTATGAAAACACTGCCATTGCTACTGCAATGAATGACATACTGACATGGGTTAACAGGTCTGCCCTGGTCATCCCTCAGTCTACTGAAAATGTCATGGTACAAGTTGTTTAATTTTTGCTTGATCTGGTTGATTGATTTGCTACACTGGGAGTGCTCCTTTTTAAGGCTCTCCTTTTGTGTTTGGAGATTACACACATCTTCTTCCAAGTTAAGAATTGCATTTAGTTTGCGTTTCCGACATTTTTGGGCAGCTACCTTGTTCTTTCCTCTTCGCCTGATGTCTCGCAGAAGCGACACCTGAGTTTCTGTCAGCTGGTTCTTTGCTAGCACGGTGTTGAAAGAGTCGACGGACATGCTCACGATGTCATCGATTGAAAATGGGATTCTCAGAGCTTTCGCGCGACACTCGTCTCTGCTCCGGCTCGTAGCGCTGGAATTATGGCACCTGTCCTTTACTTCGTTGGGTTTCTTCATCCACATCTGCTGATGATGCTCTGGAGTGGATGCTGCTTGACTTGGCAGCTGGCTGTAAGCGTGGTTATGAAGAAACTGCTGAAGTGTGGCTTCCACAGAACACTCTACATCACCTGGATATTCCACATGGCTGTGTTTAATGTTTTCTTGGCAGTGGGCACCAACAGCTCCTAAGCCATGTGAAGAAGCAGATTTAACACCACTGCTGTACCCAACAGAATCTTCACAGCAGAGTGAATAAGAGGTGGTGCTGTGATTTGAATTCCAAGACAGTCCCGAACCTGAACCAGGCTCTTCAAAGATCTGAGAAATTTCTATAGGACTAAAGCCATCCTCCAAAGCCAAAGACATGAGCTTAATTTCATCAAAATTAACATCATGGGCTGTTAGATTTCTAAGGTCAGCAGCTGAAAACAGCCCTGTCAAATTTGACCCATGAAATAGTGATTCTGGATTTGTGGTATCAGAGCTTGATTGTGGGAAAAACTCTTGCCTTTGGAAGTGTCTTGGTTTTGAATTTAATTGAGTGGGATAGTCTGTTCTTAGAAGCATGGCATCAGGAGGACTGAAACTGTTGTGAAGTGTCTGGGTCAAATTCATATTGTGGTGTGAGGATGATGGGTCTTGGCCTCTAGTAGAAGGAGCAACTTGGGTATCTTCCAGTAAGTTCACCTAAAAGATGAAGGAGGGGGGAAATGAGATCTTTCATAAAATGAATGCTTCTACATCCCTCACCTACACAGTCAAAATCAATTTGGTTTTTAATATTCCACTCTTCGACTCTTAATTATTAAAGCCAAATTTTTGTATGTTAAACTCTTCTTCTAGCTATTTGAAATGCTGTTTCCTATCTGAACAAAGCATAAATCTGTACTGGCATATGGCAAAAAGAAGCAGGAAGGATGCAGAAATGACTGAAGGAATGGAGAAGGACTTGCAAAGGACAGTGTGGGACTGATGAGGGTTGAGAGGTAAAAATGGGACTGTTGCCAAACTATGGCCTACGTTTATGTCTGATCTGGTCTAAGAAAAAGGTCCTTCTAGGAGGAGTGGTCATGACCCTTCCCTGGTAGTGGCATTGATGATTCAAGGGTGAGCTGGTTCAAGGTGCTAAACTGTTAGAAAAATGAATTTTTTAAAGAAGATAAATAGCTCATCTGCAGAAGTTAACCAGTGAGGACAGTGGTGAAGAAAAGAGGAGTGGAAGACAGAACATTAAGACTGTGCTTTCACAGTCTCACTACTTATTTCACAGTTAAGAAGTTTTCAGGGCTGTGAGATGCCACATTGGTTTAGTTCCACTGAACTGAAGTCTATTGCATCCAAAACTCAGCTAAACTCCTTTACTGATCAGTTTGGAGGTAACATCTCTCCCACCAAATCACATCTTTTGTGGATGTCTTGAGTTTAAATTACTACTCAGGGATTTTTTACAAAACCAAAGCTGATACATGATCTCTCAGCCCTGATGTCCAAACAATAAACTGGACTGGTAATGCTGCAACAGCACTAAGGACCTGAGTTATAGCTGCTGGGTCTTAGAAGCACAAAGCCACTGTCCAAGATTATGCTGTGTGCTTGCTGACAAGCAGAGCAGTCATAAAATACATGGATACAAAATATAGAGAATGTAAATATATAAAGTAGGAAGTGTATAGGATTCCTCCAGAGTTGAGTGTCCTTCCTGTGTTTCAGGGAAGGACTTTCTGGTTGCCATTCAGTGAATAGACTATGTAAAAAGCACTTTCTACAGGGAAGGAATGATGTATTCTAAGGACCAGAACATCTTAAGTTCTCTCTTTTGCTTACTGGGAGCTCAGGTAACAGAAGAAGGTCTTGCCCTATTTCTCCTAGGGAGTTACCTTGTACTAGACCACCTGTCTGTGAGACAGAGATGCTATTTTCAACTAATCCCTTGAAAAGAATGATTCATAGCAAGTCATCCCACTCACTGTAAAGACTTGATACTTGGAAGAAACAATCAATCCATATTCAACAGATAGATTGTCACAAGATGGCAGTGCATTAAAAATGTTAAATAAAATATGCAGCTGTGTGTTGTAATAGCTCTATAAAAGCTCCAGCCAAATTCCTTTCAAATTATGAGAAGAATGGAAAAAACTGATAAGCTTCTACATCCTGCTCGTGTGCAATCCATGTCCAGAGCTGAACAGAAGAAGAGGCTAAGTTATGGGCTAGAAGGTACTGTCCAACCTAGAGATTCCCCAAACTAGATAAGCATGAAGTTATAAGGAAAACACTAATGAACCCAGAAGAGGATCCTATGATGGGAAGTGTATGTAAGATGCCCTAAGTAGTACTGCAAAAAAGGAATGTAAGGGAGTGGCTTCATGGTCAGTGGCTGCAGCTTTGAGCTGTGGGAGAAGGAGGAGACTTCAATTAAGGTAACAACTGTGTTTTGAAAGTAAAATATAGTATTAGGGGGGCACAAAATTTAAAAAAACCCTGAAAACCAAAACACTAAATGGTTTACTGCTCATGCTGACTAACCTGATTTGCAGTGAAGATGGATCTGTTGTTCTTGAGAGCTGTAACCTTGTAAGCACTTGACCCAATATTTATGACAACTGTAATCTTTCACCACGAACACCTAATAGCTGCTACTGTATAATAAATCAGTGTTGCTCTAGAGAAACACACCAAGAGCTGCTGCATAAATACAGGTTGACATTAGGTTTCAGAAAGGCAACCATTAGTTGAACCAACTGAGTTGTCCAGTGGCTCCATCCAGCTTTGAACACCAGATCACAGTAAAGACACAGCTCTTACACCAGGCAAGTTGCTGGGGAAAATTGTTCAAGTAGAGCCAATGAGAGCTGCTGTAAAAGGTGGATAGTAGCATCTTTAGCATTTTCAGGTAAGTTTCACTATATTGATTTGCTAATATATTCCCAGAGTGGGTGGGGTAGGCTGTAGTTATTTGATAAAACAGAGTAAGTCATTACCCAGTAATTGTTGACTGTATTCCAATCTGTTGGCAACATCTGTATTTTCTCATTTACCTCTAGCATGTTTTCCACCTCCGATGACAGAAGCTGTGAATAGCCCTCTAAGGAGAAAAGGGAATCTACATGGTTGCTGTTGCTCTGTGACAAAAGAAAGAGAAAATGTGGTGTAAAGTACAGTTATTTTACGTAAAAGGAGGTAAAAATCAAAGTCTGAGAGGAAACAGAGCACAGTGCAATACTGCTGCTGACCCCACCATCAAGTCTTCATCCTGATGGGAGATGACATGTTGCTGGAATGAGCAGAACAGCTCCATGGCCTGAGCATCCCTACTCTGCCCACAACAGCAGAACTGGGCTTTCCTCTGAAGCTGTACCTCTCCCTCAGTGTGGAAAAATCAGGTATTTCTTCAAAGTCAAGCTCTCAGGGGAGTAGCAAACAGAGGCTGGCAAGACACCTGGATCAGATGTTCTCAGCTCTCACAAGGTCTCTTAGAGAGAACAAAACTGAACAGTCCAATGTCTCAAATACAATTCTAGATCTGAACATCAAGCTTTTCCTAAACTGTGAGAGCAGTGTAATTTAGCATCCACGTCTCTAGTGTTTGTAGGCAAAAACATCCTTGCCCACAAGCACAGCACCTTCACAATGGAGAAAATAAACCCAAATTGAAAAATGGTTACTTGCAAGTGTTTTCTGTAAACTTGAGAATATTTCAACTACTCAAAAAATAGTGGGGAAGGAGGTAATTTTCAAAAAGGTGTACAAGGGCATAATTCACAAAGTATTGTCTGAAGTGACCATTCCTTTCCTGCCTTGGCAAGGAACACTTCAAATAAAAAGAGGAAATAAATTATTCCCTTCAAAACCTTTCACTTAATTTCTTTTCTCTATTATTTATCTTAGTGACAAGTTCTATATCCTCCCTCACTTCCTCTTTGGTTTTCCCTTCTTCCCTTTTTTTCATCATTTACTTGATTTATGTCTTTCTCCTCCTCCTCTTGCAGTTCCACCTGATCCTCTCCTCGCTGTGGACAGCAGTCATCCAAAGCTCCCTGACATGCTTTCAGGTCAACATCCTGAAGACACAAATAAAACGGTTCTAATAAATAAAACACAGCACGCGGGCAGAATTAATCTTTAAAAATGCACTTTTTTTCTACAAGTGATAGCATTCCAAATAAAATATGCACTAAACAGGTCATGTGGGTGAACTGTGTCTGTAGACTTTGGGGGCAGAGTGAGACCAGTGTCAGTTCAGAGGGGCAGCCACCACCTCCTGTTTTGGTGCCCAGGCACTGAACCCATCTGCAGTAGAAATGGACACAAATTCTTCTAAACCAGACAAAGAACCATGATGTGGTTTCATTTAAAGTTTGGACTATCAGTGTCTCTTGAAGGTCATTTCACAACAACATATCCAAGCCAGATAGATAGTCAATAATGGAATCTTAAAACAGGCAATTATACATGGCCAGTTACAATGCTTACCTGTATCGTAATAGCAACTCTGTTTCCCATCACTTCCAGGTAGACATTACCCACTCTCATTTATCCAAATGATGGAGATTTTTAATCTCCAGTGATGAGATTGTTCAAATTTAGGGGCCTCAGAAGCAATTTTCTAGTTTTATTTTATCTATAGTCATACCATCCAGCTTCATTGTTTATTATATAGGGCTGGAGTATCGCAAGATTAAGAAGGAATCAGTGCTAATTCATATTTTTTAAAAGTGCATATTTATATTTAAAAAAACCCACTTTGACATTTCAGCTTTTACAGTGCAAGTCTGTGTTATTAAAATGTGAAACTCAGTGGAATGGCAGTCAGGAAACCAAATGGCCACACTGCATTAGTTCCATGTGTCCCCAGCAAAATGCTATGGCAGGAGTAGAAAAGACAGGTTTTTAACAGCAGCAAACATAATGAGATAGTGTTTGGTTCTAAAAACATCAGCAAACAATTTACTTTATAGGTTTGTTATGAAAGCACAAACTATATAAAACCTGCCGCTGTAATAGTCATCAAAACACATAAAAGTTTTTAAAATGTTCCTTCATACAAAACACATTAAAAAGTAAATGTAAAAAGTTTAGAAACAGGACTCTGGAGTAAAATTAAATATAACCTTAAGACAAATGAATGTTATTTTCAGTTTTGTACATTTATTTAAACTTTTAAAAATATGAAAACTAATTTTATTTTAAAGTGATTTTGTTTGTTGGCCTTTAATTTTTCTGTACTTTCTTTTCAAGACTGGAAGAGAACTTTAGCTTTATAAACAGCCATTTGTAAAAATGAATAGATCTGCAGGGCACTCATCTGTCACTCTGATGTCAGAGTGAAGAGTTTCCTTCAATGATGCCTAACACAGTTTTAGTCATTAAAAATGATATTCCAATACATTATATCTTCTTTGTCAGCTCCAGTTGGAAATAACCAGATGATTTTTTATTTCCAAATACGAGAAAACAAATCTACTTGCCTAAAACCAGACATTCACACATACAAAACAACAAGAACAACAAAGCAAACCTCCTAACCAACATTTTTCTCTATGTAGTTGAACAGGAGGAGAGGAAATTTAGTATACAAGACACTGAGAATGTGGTAAGTAGCTACCTGCAAACACTTAAATGAGTCCAGTGGAGCAGATCACAGGCATGAAGTTAGTCCCAAACTTATGTGCTTGAAGATATCAGGGCTAGTCTTTAATTTTACAGAGAACCAACCTAATACTTGTCCAATTAATATGACCTATTAATCATTCTAATTAATAACATCCATGATCATCCAAAGTGAGTAAGTCAAGGAGAACTGCTGTTAAAGACCTTGAGCAGCTCCTCTGGAGCCGAGTGGCCTGGAAAGTTGCTGCTGTGGCAGAGCATTCAGCTCCTGGGTAACACAGCAAACTCATTACTCTACTGGCTGCAGAAGAGGCAAAGGCAGGAAGTAGTTAGAAATGAGGTATCTATGATGTGATGCCTCAAAAAACCAACTGCAAGCACTGGGTTTGAATACAGAAAGTGTATGAGTCGCAACTTGATTGTTCCTTTTAAAATTTTCCAGGGTGTCCTGGGTTGCACTGT
>VZRX01020698.1:0-13288 GCA_013398075.1 Notiomystis cincta
CGGGCGCCGCCTCACGCAGCGCGGCGCGGCCGCCTCGCCTCGGCCGGGGGCGACGGAGTCACGGGACGGGCCGCGCTGGGAGGGACCAGAGCGGGGCAGCTGGTCCAACCTCCCTGACCCCTCTCGAGTCAGGGAGCCTCCACAGCCTCTCTGGGCAACCTGTTCCAGTGCTCGATCACCACCACAGTAAAGAAGTTCTTCATACTCAGGTGGAACTTCCTGTGCATCGGTTTCTGCCCGTTGCCTCTTGTCCTATTGCTTGGCACCACGGGGAAGAGGCTGGTCCATCTTCTCGGCACCCATCCTAGGTACGAAGTCACACGGATGAGGTCCCCTCTCAGCCGCCCCTTCTCGAGGCTGAACAGGGCCAGCTCCCTCAGACATTCCCGGAGAGAGGTTCTCCAGACGCTCGGCTGAGTTACCCGCTCCAGGAGCTCAGTGTACCTCGTGTCTCTGTCCCCACACGCCTCCCTCTCCACACACGGCGATGGAGGCCGGCTGAGCTCCCCCAGCTGGGGACGGTGGACGGGCCCTGCACGGGGATGGGGCCGCAGCAGTCGAGCGTTCCCCGCGGTGACCCACAGGGCAGTGCCACCTGCGCCTGCCGCACACAGGGGCCCGGCCACCGCACAGCACACACACGGCAGCCCTGTGCGCCCCTCTCTGCTCCTCCCTGGCACCGGCGGGGGCACAGAGACACCCCGGGCTGCCCTGCTCCCCTCTCTGCTCCCTTCTCTGCTCCCATCTCTGCTCCTCCCTGGCACCGGCGGGGGCACAGAGACACCCCGGGCTGCCCTGCTCCCTTCTCTGCTCTCCTCTCTGCTCCCATCTCTGCTCCCCTGCGTGACAAAAGCAGCAAAACCTGGGCCAGCCAAAAGCAGCATGAACTCTGGCTGTAGTTCAACCAGGAGGAGGAATAATGGTGTTTTCAATAGCTGTATTAATTTTGTGTGAGATGGGATCTGTTGGTGTAAGGATTTGCGTTCCAGAACTGGTCTATATGGTTGGTTCATTGGTTTACTCTTTCATTAAAGAAAACAAGAAACTCACAACCACCCAACTGTTATTTTTCATTTAAAGCTAATTAAAAAGTGAACCACAAAACTGAAAACTATGGAAAGTGCAAGAAACAGGAGGAGAAAAAATAAAGAAGGGCTTTAAAAATCCAAAAGCTTGAAAAGAGAGAAAAGTTAAACCAGACACAGCCCTTACTGCAAGCAGAAAAGCACAACCTGAACAGAATTCCCAGGAAAAAAAAAGGTACTTTAGATACTGCTACTCCTAGTGAATCTTTCTCCTGCCAACTGTAAGAGCCCCCTGCTACTTGTAGAAAAGAAGCTGTTTCACCAGCTGTTATTGCAAGATTCTACAAAAAGGCTTACTGGAAAGGAAAGTGTTTTATGTTCTCTTTCTATGCCAGAAAGAAAAGATATATCTATTTCGTGGTAGCCAAGGATCTTCATCTAGTAATGAACATATTTAACTCGACTGTATGAAATGGCACCTTCTCTCACAAGCACCAGCAATTCAAGTCACACATAAGCTTTACTTGCCACTGCTGTGAGTATTTAAAAAGGAATTTGCTTATCCCAAAAGTCGAAGTTTGGGCAAATACCCCATGGCTCTAACAGACCAATTTTTGGCACCCAGCTAAGAGGGATTTTGTTGCACAGGGATACTGTTTTGTGTGCTTATCCTGCTGTGATTCAAAATAGCTGTTTTCTCAGGCTTGTCCATTCAGAATGATATCATGTCCCAAGTACTCTTGTTAAATTAATTGCCTGAGTTTTCTTTGTTTTACGTGGTTGGATAAGCAAGGCTCATTGCCTGTGAGCTCATGGAAATAACTTCATTTGAACAATTATTCCATCCATCTCTCTACAGTCTCTATAGAAGATAATTAAAAACCATTTCCCATTCCAAACAGAAACCATTTGTAGCCATGACACATAGTTTGCAACCATTTATTTCCTGGGATCCTTCTATTCTTCCCATGCCAATTTATTAAGCATCAATTAGATTTGGTTTAAAAAGCAGAAATCAAAGTAACTGAACAGCTCTGAACATTTTTTCCTGGCACAGGTAAATGGGTTTAATTCCACACAGGTAGAAGTTACAACAGCTGAATCACAGGCACAGAACAAAAAGTTGGAAAGTGTCCAAATGTATCACACTTGACTTACCCTCTTTAACAGCAAAAGGACACTTTAGAAGAAAGAATAGCAAAGCTGTGGAAACAAAATGCTAGTTTAAAAGCAAAAATTGTCTTCTAGGACAACTCTTGAAATTACTGACTGTGAAAACTGGGATATTTTTCCTTTCAGAGACTTGGAAGGATCTTGAAAACTGCTTTTCCTGCTCTCTAGAGAGTAGATTGCCCCCACCCCCTCTGTTTTTGCCGAGATATGGAAAGAGACAATTGGCATCACTTTTCCAAAATAATAACTGGTTGGTCTAGAAAGATTGGAGTCCATCCCTGCAGGAAGGAAACTGATTCACAGCTACATTGGAGGAATTCTGGGGACACAAAAGGCAGGAATTGGGTCCTTTGGGGCCACAAGGCAATAGGAGGAGGAAAGGCCCCACACCTGAAACAAAGCACATATTTCACCCTCCTCCTCGCCAACAGTGGTGAAGCATGACCAGGACTGCTGGTGATGCCATGCTAATGTCCCTGTCTTCTCCCATGTCCCCACATCTGTGGTCATGTGCAGGACTGCACAGCCCTGCTCTGGCTATGGGCACCAGCGAAAACGTGAGGAGAGGGTGTGTATCCCATTGTTCCCACATTCCCATCACAGCACTGAAAACACTGGCCGTCTCTTGTTTGAACTACAGCATTGTAAAAAATGGGTGCTGATTGCAAAACTGAGCAATGAACAGGAGTCTCATGCACACACACAAAGTCCCTTGAGACAGCAGAAAGAGCAACTTTCCCATGTTTCAGACAGCTGGTGAATCTGTAGCAGTCCCGGAGCCAGGGAGATAACCTACGCCAAAAGCACTGCAAATTGTAACGCTACTAAATAACACCTTAGCTCCAGCTTTGCCTTACTTCAAACCCTGATATATACCTTGTCACATACCCTAACACTTACACATGAGCTGTCATGGAACAGGATCAAAGAGAAAGTCCACACCCAAGAAATGCCAAGCAGGATTATTTTCCTGCCTTCACCTACAGGAATTTATTATTTTGAAGCTGAAAGAGGGGAAATTTAGGTTAGATACTCAGAAGCAATTCTTTTCTGTGAGGGTGGTGAGGCACTGGAACAGGTTGTGGACGCTCCATCTCTGCCAGCGTTCAAGGCCAGGTTGGACAGGGCTCTCTGGTCTAGTGGGAGGTGTCCCTCCCCACAGCAGATATGTTGCAACTAGATGATTTTTAAGGTCTCTTCCAACCCAAACCATTCTGTGGTTCTGTTAAGAGCCTTCTTTGTGTGCAGGTATTCTGGAAACACAGGGATGTGACTATGGCTCAGGCCAGCCAACCAAAACCAGTCTCCCCAACACAGTAACAACAAAGATGGGCCAACCTGACTTTGCAGGGTGTTTTCAATCAAAATGGAAGTCTGCTATCCCAGTGGGCTGCCCCCTCACTTCACACCTGCTGTGTCTTCACTGCTGTTGTTACCAATGCCAGTTAAAACCAGCCCTGGTTGCTTTACCGTGTGGCAAGGCCCGAGGTGCCAGGCCCGTCAGAAGTCTGAATGGAGCCCTCTGTCTCAGGAGCAATCTGAGAGCTGCCATGACCATTTTGGGGCATGCAGCAGTTCATTCTCACTGGAGCAAAGTCGATGATTACAGGAGCCAGTGCTTGCTGTACAGCTGCGGAGGCTCGGTCGATTGGCAGCGGAGCTCTGAGCAAAACACCAAAGGGAAGGACTACCACAAATTAGGATACTGCAGTCAGTGAAAGCCAATTTGCACAGATTTACAAAGGGAACCTTACATTAAATTTCCATGCACGCAGAGCTTTGCCGTTCAAGTACACACTTGGCATGTACTTGCCATTTGCAGTAAATTTTCTGACTTGTTTACATCCACTTATAGAATATCTCAGGCCATATTATTTGACCTAGATTGTTACTACTGAGCACCAAACCACTTGAATTCAGAATTTCTACAGGAAACTTGAAGGGGTTTAGAAGTACCAAAGAAAAATGCAGATGCAGACTTTCATAAAGCTGCTTAGCTGGAAAGAATTGCCAGAAAGTATCTTTGCGCTAATGTCAGCCAATTTCTCTGAATTAATTTTGAAACAATTCATCATTCATCCTCCTCACCTCCTTCCAATTTACAGCAGTCACTGTAAACATAGCCAGGACACTGCAAACAGATGATAGAACACTTTCCTTTTAAGAAAGATGATGGCGTAACTTCATACCTCTATAAACTTCACTATATTTGGTAAAGATTTCATAAAGGTTTGCATTCCATGACCACTACAGGAACAGTGGTGGTCATTTCTGTATTCCTTGAAGAGCTAAGAAAATTAATCCACCCCCCAAAAAATATGTACAAGGCAAGTATCTTCATGCCAGCTAAGATCCCTCTCTTTTTAAAGTAGTTTTAAATAGCAGAAGCAATCAGGCAGATATAACACTTCAGTGCTCCAGTGACTTTAGTAACAGTTGCACTGACTTATCTGGCATCTCACCTTGTCTCTGAATATGGCCAGAAAGGGATTTTGTTTCATAAGAATGTGGCACACAAAGCACCAAAGAGTTAAGAGCCTTATACCAATCTCAAGTTGTCACTGTTTTGTAAAACTTAACACAGGCAGCACACAGAAATTAAGAGCATTAAAATGAACAGCTGGTGGTAGTCAGGTGGGGATTAGACTTTCTCCTCATTAAAGGTAAATACAAAAAAAGCACTACTGAATTACTTTAGACTAACAAAGGATGAACTCAAACATCACCACAAAAGTAAATGCTCTTGAAAAGGGCATGACAAATCACTTCTAGCACAAAGGTACTGGGCAAGCCCCTTTTAACAGACAGGTTGTGCTTGTAAACGCAGGCACATTTCTCAGCATATGCAGGACAAACCTCAAAAACTTCAGCCAGTTAAACAAGACTCACCAGACAAAACCATTAAATTCTGAAACACGTTTACAAGACAACTTTTCCAGTTGAAGGTGTTCAACCACAAGATGCTGGTGAGTAACAAGTCACATGTCTGGACATGCAGTGTCTTAAGAATCCAATTTTCTCTGTTCTTCTGGAAACAGAAGGATCACAAGCCTGTGATGGCAGAAAATTTCAGAAACAAAAATTTGAGAGAGAACCTCAAAGAGACCAAAATTTTCTTCAAAATGAGGCCAAATTTCAAGACATTGTTAATTCTGAAGACTACTTTTATCATAAAAATAATAGAGAAACTAGAACTCTATTTAGTTGTTTTATAAAAGCCAAAGCAGCAATGGCTGGGCTTTGCTACTTGTTTTGGTAAGCAGATGATAAGGCCAATACAATGTGTTAAAAAGTGGAGCTTCAAGTATACAGAATATGTGTGCACACAGGACTTTTTTTTTTTTTAATGCAACCAGTCAAGTCATGGCCCATCAGGTACAAGCAAACTTTACATTTATGATAGAATGTTATGAGAAATAAAGCACATAATCAAATTCTAACATAGCAGACTCTGGAGAAGATGATCTACCCAGGTTTTAAACACAATTGAGCCAAAGAACCTTCTCAGACTGAAACATCTTTTCATGTGAAAGGAATTTGAAACATTAGGATCTACATGAAAAAAAACCCCACCCAAAAGCTTTTATAACTTGCACGGAGATGCTTTTGAGGATGAAAATTGTTTTCTGTTTCATTCCACCCTTTAACAGAAGCATTGGGTAGGAATAATTCTGGAACTGATTTAGCTTGAGTCAGTAGCTAAAGACAACTCAAAATCTCCCAGGGCTCTCTCAGCAGCAGTGTGAACACCTGAATTTGAGCAGGAGTGCAATTAATCCAAGACTGGCAGTAGGAAAACCAGCAGCAGGCACAAGGGAAAACCACTAACAGGTCCTGTTCACCCTGTAACACTTGGGAGTCACACTCCAGTGCACTGTATGTGTTCAAACTCTTTTCTGGCGTTTGAACAGTTTCTTCAAGCTCTAAGATTGCTCATGAGTGCTGAGACACCTCACTCGATTCTTCATTCATTCTACTTGCTTCAGAGATAGCAACTGTATCACAGTTGTGATTAGAAATAAACCAGTGTCATCTTCCAGCTCTTCTAACCGTGATGACAAACAGCCGTAGTTGACTGACTCTTTGGAATAGTGAGAAAAATCCAGCCTTCCCCACATCTTATTCTTCACAAAAAGTATCCACTTGCATAATGGGTATTTAAGGATACAGCAGGTAAAGCAAACTCACAAGGTGAGTGAATCATAAAAAGAATTAAGCTGGCATTTTATTACATTGAGATTTCTTACTGATTGACAGCAATTATTAATTGAAGTATAACAGGCTGGTAAAGCTGGACAGTTTGCATAGGTATTTTTAAACAAAACTGAGAAAGATGACATAGATAATTTTAAACACAGAAATAATTTCACTTAAAGTAAGGACAGTACAAAAATAATTAGCACATTTACATTCATTTATCCAGTGCAACCTCTTCATGAACAGAAGAGAGCAAAGACCATAGTATACAGAAATATTACAGTTTAAATCTTCTCACATGTATTCCAAACAGAAACTAGGAAGTTTATTTAGATTCTGTTCCCTTAAAACGTTGTTTCTGCCTCAGTTAAGGGAGAGGCAATGAACTTGTCAAACTTAAAGCCATCAAATCCAAATCCTCTACCACTATTGAAAAAAACCCCACATTTATAAAAACAAAGATGATAAACTAACTGTATGGCCTGTGGTCCTGATTCTGACATTTATAACACACAGGACAGAGACAAAAATATGGCCCATGAAGGGAGACCAGCCACAGGCAAAAGTTAGGCCATATGTTCAACAACCCTGGGATCTAAGCTTCTCTTTATAACAAGATTAGCCAGGCAAATCTGAGGTAACTGGAGTTTACTATTTTTATCTGTTGCAAAGACCACATGAAAAAGTAAATAAAGACAATGACATTTTGTGACAAAACAATTAAATACAAGAACCAATTTAAGAAAAAAACCTGAACAACCAGGAACCCCAAAACACCTAGTGAGACCAGCCTACTAATTAGGCAACAACTTTGAACAGCTAAATTGGAGAGACTTAGTCATCACCCCTTAGAAACAAATACAAAAAGGCTTAAAAATTTGTTTTTATCAAACATAACACATTGCTGTGAATATGAATAAGCTCCAGCTGTTCATCAGTATGACAGAGGACATCAAATTATTAATCTAACAATTCCAGATGCAGACTTTTTAAAAGTGGCATTTCTGAACCCTTGTAAATAGATGAACAAGCTTCCATTTTTGTGAGCAGTTCTGAGAGCATGGTGTTAGTGTACTGAAGTATCTTCATTTACATTTCCTCGAGGCTCCTTTTGATAGCTTCTTGCAGTTCTGCATCTTGCAGTTCTGCATCTTGCAGTTCTGCATAAATAAAAAAAGATTGTAATCTCAAACTGCAATTGATAACTAGCCATAAACACAACTACCTTAATATTACTATATAAAGCATGAACTTACTTCTGTGGGCAATGTCAATAAACTGCAAAAAAACAAACCCTGAGAAACAAATGAAAATATTTTCTCTCCTCTGTCTTATGCTATCTTTTCAACACTACAAAATATGGAAAACACCTCTACAATTTTCCATTGTATTAATTAGGAGTAGCCCAATGATTAGTTTAAGACCATAATGCAACTATGCATTTACTGGTCAAAATAATAGCAAGACTAGAACCCATGTGTATGCACCAAGAAAAATAAACTAAGAATTAAAACAAAAAAGACACATAACAGGCAGAGAGGTTTCAGTATTTTCATTCCAGTCCCTTATCCAGAGATATGCCCATACCTACATTCTGACTTGGCACCACTGTTGTCATTCTTACTGGGTAGGCCAGACAAGTAGATACAAAGTCATTATAAGCAGTAAGAACAGTCTAGATCAGGGCTGTAACAGTTTTGATGGTGGGGAGGAAAATCACATTGTTAAGAAATCAGATGAGAGCAATCTCAAACAACTTTCTTAATACTCAAAAAAACCCTCTGTTTTTGCATTACATTTAGATTGTTTTAGGCACTAATTTCTTGGTGTTAGTGATCAAAATACCATAAATTAGACAAGGTTTGTATGTACAGCAAATATTAATATCAACAATATAGCTGGAAAAATTAAAGCAGCTTTCAGATACAATGTCATTCATGAATTATTCATCTTCTGCTTTAGGAGGACACAAGCACATCCTATTAAAAAGAAAGATCTGTCTGTTCTTATGAAAAAGGAAATAGAATTTTAAAACTTTAATAATTGTTGGGCTGCTTTATGCAAGGCTGAGATTTGGTACAGAGATCATATCAATGACTGGCCTCTCATGCACCTGGACTTTTCTGTAATACCCAGAACTACTGAAAAGAGTTTCTTAAAGAAAAACATTACATGGTCACAGAAACAAACAAAAACAAACAAAGGCAGAAAATTGTTTAGAGACAATTGCTTGCATTAAAATATGTTGTTATTTAGCCACTAAGCCTGTGCAAAAATCCAGAATAAGGTCCAAGCTGTGACTCATCTGAAGCCAGGCTGCTTCATAAGGTCAGATGCCTCTGCACTGCAGCATCAGAAGTGCATGCATTGCCTGCATGCACCAAATGCCACTGCTATCCCAGTACTGGGGGGCCTGAAAGCACCAAACTTTCAGTGCTGGAGATGAATGCTGGACATTTAACAACAGTATTTAGTAACAGCTGGGAAACTTGTTACTGAAGAAATCCTGGGAACATAAGACTCAGTAATCACTTTTATCACTGAGCTTGTACAACTTTTTGGTTTTTTTTAGTTTGTTTTATTTCCATCAGGTGGAGGGGCAGAAGCAAGCCTTTCAACAATAAATTATTTTCAAAGTACACTGTGGGCTGTGAACAAAAATGCATTACCACATCCAACAGCACCAGCAAACTCAACAGCAAAAGGATGAAAACTATTTCAAATAAAGTAAGATAGGATGTGAACAGACAGATGTGATGCTGATCCAACCTTGTGCATAAATCTACAGCTCTTTCAGGAGACCAGAGTGCTTTACTGTGAAATGATATCTAATCTTGAACTATTTATTCAGAAGTTCAACTATTTAATCAATAGTTCTGCTCTGAGATAACACAGTCATATTAAACTGGTACAAAGTGAACTCAGTCAAGTCTTTAATTGATCAGTATCCTGTGGTGTCCCAATGAAATAGATTCTTAGTCTGCTGCCTTACTTTTCAGGTTAGGAATTTTTTTATTTATAACTCATCACAGCATTCTTCACTGCTCAAGACTGCTCAGCATAGTTCAGAGAGTATTCCTAAGAGGTCACTTGCTGTAAAACTGATTTTGTTTAGGTTCTGTATCTTCCATAATTACTAGTGTTCTTGAACACAGAAAAGTAAAAATTAACAGACCTTCCTGTTTGTTTGTTTCTTCTAAGCTCCTCTTCACTGTTTCTTGAATATCTTCATCTTCTTCACTATCTGAACCTTAAATGCACAAATGAAACAAATTACACATTGCTTCTAATAAAGGTATTAACAGCCTCTCTTGCATTCTCTTACTGTAACACCAACTGATTTGAAGAGTCCACTTGTTATGACCTAAAATTCAGGATAAAAATACATTCCAGAGGTAGTTTAAGATAGCAACTCAAGAGAGTTATTTTTCAGCTACCTTCCTCCCCTTCTTCCCATAATCTAGAGGCAGATTGATTCAATTTTTTATTATGTTAAAACAGTAACAAGAAATAATAGGTGCAGAAACTACTGTGTCCATTTAATTTATGGTTTTTTTTGGTAACATTCAGTTATTAAAAAATGACTCACTTTCTATAAATTACTCACTTTCTATAAAATGTATCAGGGATTTAATTATGAGAAGAAGTGCCTTAGCCTGTCTCTGCCTACACACGACTGCAGCTGTATTTTATTGCCTAAAAATTGCAATTGAACAATGGAGTGCTAAAACTCAACTGAGCAATGCAATTCAGCAGATGTTGCTGTTCAAGTCTCATATAAGCAGAAAGTTGATACACTCAGTTTAATCTGTTAATTCATCACAACCCAGCCCAGCCAAAACCCCACAACCTTTCCCTTTCTTAATAACACTCTTCACAAAGCCAGTTTCTAGCTCCAGAAGGACAGCTTTATTTTGGAGTGTCTAGTAGGGATTTGTGTACCTAAAGTGGTGTTGGGTTTGGTTGGTTCATTGGTTTAGTTTTTTCTTGGTTGATTTTTCCCCTTTAAACAGAGGCACAGTAAAGTATAGGTTAAAACACAAGCCAGTGAGTCACGTTCTACATTCATTCTCCTCCTGCTACAGGCTATTGCTATTTTGGGAGATGGTCTCTGTAATGAGGTCTTACAGTATTAGCAATCAACAAGGTCTCCTATACAGTCACACCAACAGCAGCTCTCCCCTTAAAGTCATCACATTTATTAATACATCAATGTCCTCCTAATTACATAAACCAGCAAAGAACACTCCAATATGGCCATCTAATTTACTGTGTGATTTCTGGCATTTTGAATTACCCAGCTTAGGTATTCAAATTGTCATGTACACTTTCCAAAATTTGTTTTAAAACCTCTGACAGACAACCTGCTTGAGCAGAACCTTGCTGACTTTCCCAGCTCCAGGAGTAAAAATTCCAACAGCTGGTGTCAAACGGTGATCAGCAGCCCAAAAAGACGCCAGAAATACATAGATATACACTGCAGCTAAAATGGTGTTTCTCCACTCACTTGGCCAACTGACTGTGAACTTTTTTTGGAGCTGTCTACTATTTCTGAGTAGAAGAAATACTAATTTTTACATCATTGACCAAAGCAAAGCAAAGGAAAGAAAATCCACACCCCCTCCTCCCCCAAAAGCAGTCACTACAATTACTAATGAAAGGAGGAAAAAGCACAAAGGAAAGGCTTTTTGCAAGTAGCTTCTCCCTTATTAACTATCCTTTTAATCTTCCTGCCTGGAAGACATCTCAGACTGCTCTAAAGTTTTATACCTGTTAGAGGTGGAACAGTTGAAGCAATCACTCCCTAACTCAATTCTTGGCATAAGTACACATGACATAAAAACACTTCCAAGGGATGGGGCATCCACAGCTTTTCTGGGCAACTGGTCAAGTGCCTCACTACCCTCCAAGTAAATAATTTCTTCCTACCATCTAATCCAAACCTTCTTCTTTTGGTATAAAACCATTCCCCCCCTTGTCCTGTCACTATCTGCCCACATAAAAAAATCCCTCTTTTATAAGCCCCCTTTAAATACTGGAAGGCCACAATGTGTTCTCCTCGGAGCCTTGTCTCTCCAGGTTGAACAACCACAACACTCTCAGCCTTTCTTCCCAGCTCTCTGATCATCTTTGTGGCCTGCTCTGGACCCACTCCAACAGATCCCTGTCTTTCTTGTGCTGAGGACCCCAGATCTGGACACAGCACTCCTGGTGGGGTCTCATGAGGGCAGAATGCTCTCCCTTGACCTGCTGGCTGCTCCTGTTTTGATGCAGCCCAGGATGCAGTTGGCTTTCTGGGCTGTGACCACGCACTGCTGGCTCATGAACAGCCTTTCATCCATGAGAACCCCCAAATCCTTTTCCACTGGTCTGTTCACATGCAGCTCTTTTCCCAGGCTGTACTCATGTCTGGAATTACCCTGACCCAGGTGCAGCACCTCACACTTGGCCTTGTTGAACTTCATGAGGTTCTCATGGGCCCACTTCTCAAGTATGTCCAGGTCTTCCTGGATGACATTCCATCCTTCAGGTGTGTCAAACTGCACCACTCAGCTTGATGTCAACTGCAAACCTGCTGAGGGTGCCCTTGATTCCACTGTCTGGGTCACTGATGAAGAGACTGAAGAGCATCAAGAGTCCTAAGACAGAGCCCTGGGAGTCATTACTTGTCACCAGCCTCCACTTTGACATGGAGCCACTTACCACAGCTCTCTGGCTATGTCCATCCAGCCAATTCCTTAACCACCACCAAATCCATCCATCAAATTCACATCTCTCCAATTTGGAGATAAGGATGTTCTGTGGGATGGTGTCAAGGCCTTACAGAAGTCCAGGCACATGGCATTACAGCCTGCCCTAGTCAACCATTGCAGTCACTCCATCATAAAAGGCCACCAGACTGGTCAGGCAATGTCACAGAATGGTGGAGACTGGAAGGGACCTCTGGAAGTCACATTGTCCAGCCCCCTGGCTCAAGCAGAATCATCTACTGCCCAGGACTGTGTCCAGATAGCTTTTGAGTATTACTGAAAAGACAATGTAGTGGGAGCTCCCATCTTGTTAGATATGACCTTACTGAATGAAGTGAAAGGATCACCTTCCTCAACCTGCTGGCAACAATCTTCCTAATGCAGCCCAGGGTACTGTTGGATCTCTCAGCCACCAGAGCACACACACCAGCTCATGGTCAACTTGGTGTCCACCAGGGCCACCAGGTCCTTCTCTACAATGCCATTTCCCAGCTGATTGTCTCCTGGTCAACATATATTGATGCTTGGGGCTGTTTCTCCCCAGATGCAGAACTCTGCACTTCCCTTTGTTGAACTTCATGAGGTTCACTATCAGCCTCAGCCCACTTTTCTCCCCGTCAAGGTTCCTCTGGATGTACACCAGAGGAACTGTGCTGCCAAAGTGCCACTCCCAGTTTTGTGCCATCAACACACTTGCTCTAGGTATACTCTGCCCCATCATCTAGGTCATTAGCAGACATTAAACCAGATCAGTTCCAGTACTGGGACATAGCTGGTTCCTGACCCCCATCTGAACTTTATGCCACTGATCACCATATCTCAGGTCTGGCTGTTCAGCCAGTTTTCAATACACCTTAATTTTCTCATCCAGCCCACACTTCATCAGCATTTACTCCTGATACTGCTGGCATCTTCTAACGAAGAATGTTTAATTCTGAGAAATCAGGCATGTCCTATCCCTCTTGTTAAAATGTTCAGCATATGCTATAGCTCACAGCTCCTCTGGTGTCAGGAGAAAAGCACTTGCCCAGATTCAGAGGCAGGAGATCTTAAGATCTCTTGTACTATTCTCTAGTACATTTTGTCAAATAGACATCAGCTAAGAACCTCTGACTGTACCTGTTCTTTCAAAAGAGATCCTAC
>VZRX01020698.1:13647-44805 GCA_013398075.1 Notiomystis cincta
TGGCCTTGTTGAACTTCATGAGGTTCTCATAGGCCCACTTCTCAAGTATGTCCAGGTCTTCCTGGATGACATTCCATCCTTCAGGTGTGTCAAACTGCACCACTCAGCTTGATGTCAACTGCAAACCTGCTGAGGGTGCCCTTGATTCCACTGTCTGGGTCACTGATGAAGAGACTGAAGAGCATCAAGAGTCCTAAGACAGAGCCCTGGGAGTCATTACTTGTCACCAGCCTCCACTTTGACATGGAGCCACTTACCACAGCTCTCTGGCTATGTCCATCCAGCCAATTCCTTAACCACCACCAAATCCATCCATCAAATTCACATCTCTCCAATTTGGAGATAAGGATGTTCTGTGGGATGGTGTCAAGGCCTTACAGAAGTCCAGGCACATGGCATTACAGCCTGCCCTAGTCAACCATTGCAGTCACTCCATCATAAAAGGCCACCAGACTGGTCAGGCAATGTCACAGAATGGTGGAGACTGGAAGGGACCTCTGGAAGTCACATTGTCCAGCCCCCTGGCTCAAGCAGAATCATCTACTGCCCAGGACTGTGTCCAGATAGCTTTTGAGTATTACTGAAAAGACAATGTAGTGGGAGCTCCCATCTTGTTAGATATGACCTTACTGAATGAAGTGAAAGGATCACCTTCCTCAACCTGCTGGCAACAATCTTCCTAATGCAGCCCAGGGTACTGTTGGATCTCTCAGCCACCAGAGCACACACACCAGCTCATGGTCAACTTGGTGTCCACCAGGGCCACCAGGTCCTTCTCTACAATGCCATTTCCCAGCTGATTGTCTCCTGGTCAACATATATTGATGCTTGGGGCTGTTTCTCCCCAGATGCAGAACTCTGCACTTCCCTTTGTTGAACTTCATGAGGTTCACTATCAGCCTCAGCCCACTTTTCTCCCCGTCAAGGTTCCTCTGGATGTACACCAGAGGAACTGTGCTGCCAAAGTGCCACTCCCAGTTTTGTGCCATCAACACACTTGCTCTAGGTATACTCTGCCCCATCATCTAGGTCATTAGCAGACATTAAACCAGATCAGTTCCAGTACTGGGACATAGCTGGTTCCTGACCCCCATCTGAACTTTATGCCACTGATCACCATATCTCAGGTCTGGCTGTTCAGCCAGTTTTCAATACACCTTAATTTTCTCATCCAGCCCACACTTCATCAGCATTTACTCCTGATACTGCTGGCATCTTCTAACGAAGAATGTTTAATTCTGAGAAATCAGGCATGTCCTATCCCTCTTGTTAAAATGTTCAGCATATGCTATAGCTCACAGCTCCTCTGGTGTCAGGAGAAAAGCACTTGCCCAGATTCAGAGGCAGGAGATCTTAAGATCTCTTGTACTATTCTCTAGTACATTTTGTCAAATAGACATCAGCTAAGAACCTCTGACTGTACCTGTTCTTTCAAAAGAGATCCTACAGCTCACTATTGTCCTCACATACTGACATATTCCTGCTGGAAGAATGAGAAAACAGGAAAGCAAACTCTGGAATGAATACAGAGCTCAGAGTGATTTTCTGACGTTTCATGTGTCTCTCAGAAACTTGTTCTGGGGAGAGACCGATAACTTTCACAGAGTGTAAGCGCCACCCACTGTCCTGCCATAAAGCACCACAGCTTGAATTTGGATTACCTGCCCACACAGCTCAGGGTAACACTCCCCCGTATAGCTGATCTTCTTTTGCAACCTCCCTGCTTACCACCATTCCTTCCATAATTTCCATTAGGTTTACCACCAGAGACTCAATTTCCCTTCCCCAGCCTTCATCCTGCTCCCCTACCACACAACTCACCTCTTGTCTACTGTATGGTCTCACACCCCACCTCCACTTCTCCCCTAAAATACTCCTTCTCTTAGTCTTGTCAGTAACTCTCAATCTCACCTGCCTCTTTCCCATTCCAGTGTACAGAGATGTGCACATCACACTGTCTCTCCAACCACTGACCCTTCTCCTTTTACAGCTGATGTCTGGAGTTTTAGTGCTACCTTATGGATACCGTTTGTTAGCTCATTCAGGATCCTAGTAATTACTTAGCCAAAGACTTAAAATCAGTAGTCCACCCTTACCCTTGCCAGCAATCACATTTGGTATGTGTGGCCATGCTGCCTTTAAAACACTGTTCCCTTGGCTTCTAGACTCTTTTCTTTTATTCCTTCTTTCATATGCCTCTGGAGGATCCTTCCCACATACTCTTCCCCAATATTTACTGCTCTAATCTCTCTTCATTGAGGTAACATCATCTGCAAATGCAAGTACAGCTACTCCCTGCTGAGGGTTACCACCATACAAGACCTCTCTTCCTCTATGCAAAGCAATCTTCACTCTAAGTATCTCTGCCTACAATTGCTCATTCATCTGCTCATTCAAGTGTAGGACAAACAAAATTAAAGCTCTCAAGGTGTCACTCTCCTCCGATTGCACTGCTTGGAAAGTGTGGCCAATATAATGATGGTCACTCAAGATTTTCATCGAACCTTTATCTTAGACACCTTTCTCAAATTCAAAACCAGATTTAAGCTAAACCTCAAAAATTCTTTTGTATGATCTAAGTGATGAGGTCTTCCCAGTTCATCCACTGGCCTACAATTATTGTTGAGGCTCATTATCTTAGGTCTCAGTACACTGCTTTCTCCCTAGGGCATACACATACATTCACAGATGCACACAAGAGATGTCACCAACATACCAAACCCAGTAGTAACTTCCTGTTGTAGCTAAACACAAGGTTACAACTGAAGGGTGACTTTCTTATCATTGTCTACTGCAATAAGCTGTGCCTGCTGTAATAAAGGGATATATTTTACTACAGAAACTATAATTCACTCATGGTGCATCACACTGCTGGTGTTCATGCCCTTCACATTCAGTTTCACATTCAGGAAAGTGGGGGCTGGAGGCTGTGACCTAACTTTAGTCATTAGCAATCTGTGTTAACTA
Organism: Notiomystis cincta; assembly: GCA_013398075.1. Taxonomy (NCBI): domain Eukaryota; kingdom Metazoa; phylum Chordata; class Aves; order Passeriformes; family Notiomystidae; genus Notiomystis; species Notiomystis cincta. Next base: position 16,615 of record VZRX01020698.1, read on the forward strand.
AAGGTCTGGGAAAAGCAGAGATGGGACACATGTAGCATTCTGGATCTCAAAGTGGACCACACATGAATTTTCACCCATGAAAATCTTGACTGTGGAGAAGGAAAGCAACTATTCTCAATGTCTTCTATAAATTCTTATGTTCTCTTAAATTCTTTTGTTGGCTGTATGTAAAACAAAAGCTTTTGGGCATAGTGGGAGCTAGGAAGCCTAGAAGCATTCATCAACATGAATTGAAATCCTGCTCATCCAAAAGTAAAAATTCTCACAGAAGCTGCATTTGGTAGTATTTAAACACTTTGGGCAAGAGTAGCAGATTGAAGAGGCAGGCTGACAACTCCATTTGAGCACAGTGAAATGTACTTTATGGGGCAGTGAAAGAGGTACAGTAGCTATTAGGCAGACAACACCACATTCAGTACTCCACTGATTTTTGACAGGCTCATGAGACAGACTGGCTCTTCTAAAGAAAGGACAAGAAATACTCCAAAAAATTTGCTCTTGTTACTTAAAAGACTTTGTTTTACATAAGAGCTCAGTCACTGAAGGATTTCATTTGAACCTAGCTGGGAGAAATATAATTAAGTTGAAGACATCAACTTACACAAAAATAACTTCTCAACAGAACAACTTGTGGCATTCCTGTCAGTGTCCAGATGGATATGAAGACCCCAACCTACCATCAGCTTTGCTGTCAACACTGTCCAGCACTCATTAAAAGTGTGCTTTCAACACATAGGATATCATCAAGACACAGACAATGGAATAATGATATTTTTCTGCACACTACACATTTTTTGTTACAAAGGAAGACATTAAAAACTCATCTCTTCTGCCCTTCCCAAACCACTCCATTAATATGTGTGAAGCTCTCATCATGTGTTGTGGCTTCAGCATAAAAACAAAAACCTTCTTCATTATTGCTCTCAGGCTTAGCAGCAGCAGAGAACAAATAAGAATGCCTACTCTTTTCATATCTCAAGAGAAATTCAAGCATGTCCTCCAGCCAAGGGTTTCCTGCAGTAACACACAGTTGGTATCATACTGCAACATATGTAGGAACTTTTATTTTTATTTATTTATTTTAAAATGAATGCAGTACTAGTTCCCACAACAGTTGTGCCGGTAAAAATGGTTCACAAGATGCACCTGTCAGATTGCTACATCCAAACACAATCCAGGTGCTCAGAAGCTAATGATAGCTCTGTGAAGGTGATTTAGGGAAACAGCTTCTTCATTTTGCAGCTCATCCAATACCAACAATGGTCTGATATTTTTCAGCATCATTCTCTGTCACGCTTCTCACTTAATTCTCTCTCCAGAATCATAGCCATAGGCTTGATAAAGTCACAAAGCAAGCAATTCTTGTTTGCATTTCCTTATACTCAGCTGCTTTTCTCTAACAGGTCAACAAGTTATTCCAGCCTATGAAACACTGCATGGCTTTCTATCTCAATCCTCCAGTACTGGTTTTGCCACATTAAGACTTGCAAGTGATGGGTGACACTGCTGAGCCACACACTGTGTGTGTACTATGTGGTGGCTTTATCTTTTTAAAGAAAAAATTATAAACTCTTGGTAATATCATCCCACTATGCAGTGAATACAGACAGTGAATTTTCTGATATTCTGTTTTAACACAGGAGGGGGAGACAAAGGCAGGTCTTGCTGTCTGAGTCCCACCTTGCTGACACTGACTAAAAATGGGGACAGTTCTGTTCCTTACAAGTCTGCTAAGGAATTCCAACAGCCAAAGGAATCGTGTCATTCCATCAATTTCCTGTGCAAGGATTTTTTTACAGTGACCACATGTGTAACTTAAGTGGAACGCACAGTGAGCAGCCAGCCAGCAAGTTACAGTTTGCAGCCTCTGGGCAGGGCCAATCACCATAACAGTAAATATTAATGTAGGAAAGGACACTGGAAGAAGGGTTAAGTTAGGAAACTTCTGAAAGCAAGACCAATATAAAAAAATACTGGAGTATAGTTTATACAGAGAAGGGTCATCAGATCAAAGTCATCACCTCTATACTGAGCCAGTATATGCCAGTGATTAAAGCCATATTAGAAAAACTACCCAGGCAGGGAGCTAAAGTACCCTTATACAGCAGAACAGTCATTGCCCTCTCCTCACTGTCTCATGTAAGTTGCACAAGAAACTGTACCAGAAATGAAACCCATACAGCTAAATCAACTGCTTGCATGTTATGGCTCTCTTCCAACTCTTCATCCCAAAAATATGCAAAAAGTTCACAGAGCAAAAACAGCCACACACATTAATATACAATTATACAGCTCTAATTACATTACAAGAGATCAATCTAATTTCAATACACTTTAAAAGAAGACATTTGTACTGGGAATGCAGTAATGCCTAGAACCACAGAATTATTTGGACTGGAAGGGACCTTAAAGATTACCTAATTCCAACTCCCCTGCCAAGGGCAGGAACACTTTCCAAAAGACCATCCCCCCTTGTCCTATCTCTCTATGCCCTTGTACAAAGCCCCTCTCCATCCTTCCTGTAGCCTCCCTTCAAGTACTGGAAGGCTGCAATTAGGTCACTGCAATTAGGCCTTCTCTTTTTTAGGCTGAAGAACTCCAACCTTCCCAGCCTTTCCTCATAGGAGAGGTGATCCAGCCCGCTGATCATCTTCATGGCATCCTCTGGACTTATTCCAACTTGTCCTTCCTGTGCTGGGACCCCAGAGCTGGATGCAGTGTTCCAGGTGGGATCTCACCAGAGCAGAGGAGAGGGGCAGAATCCCCTCCCTCACCCTGCTGCCCATGCTGCTTTGGATGTTTGGCTCTCTGGGCTGCAAGTGCACATTGCTGGGTCACGTCCAGCTTCTCATCCACCACCCCAAAGTCCTCCTTGGCAGGGCTGATGTGTATCACATCATCCCCAGCCTCTAGTGACACCAAGGGATTGTGTAGCTTTATGACAACCCTTCCACACTGAGAAAACGAACTCCACTAATGAAAGCAACAACTAACTGTGCCGAGAAGTTTTATTGGTACGATTGCTTCTGGCTGGGAATGTCTCCACAATCCAGCTGAAAAATCTAGATCAGCAAATGCCTGGCGTGGCCAAAAAACTCTGTAAGCACTTCTGTATCAAAAGCACTTAAATCAATTCCAGCTCACCATGAGTTTTTTTCAGAAAACTATTTAATTATCCTATTTTTCCCTCTTTAATCAATCAATGCCAACTCATCATTCAGAGATTGCACTCTAATCTTCTTGGTCGAACAGCAGCACCATGTTATAGCGCTCATAAACCTGTATCAAGATAAGCAGTGTAATTTTTCAGGAAACAGTTAAGGGCTAATTCAGAAACAGCTTTCTGTAATATGCCCTGAATTCACAACCCTACAAAACTGCAACAAGAAACCAGGAAAAGCAAAAATGTCTACAGAGAAATGCCAAGTCTTCTAGGAAAAGAGAAAAATACTTTAAAATACTGATAAGTATTAAAACTCAGCTCAGCTCTGGTACTCTTTGCATGAAAAAAGAGCTGGCTCAATCCTCTTCTCCTATCCTATATAAAACCAATGTGATCATTTTAGCATGCCAGTAGAACCTGGCACTTCAGAGAACTTACAAACTTCCACTGAGATTTTTTCCTCCAAATGGATGTGTGAGTCATGTGCCAGTAAAGACAATTATCAAATAACAGGAAGTAGCCAGGAGATCAGAGTTAAAATAGACAGAAGAATTTTGAGAAATAATGATGCTTTAGCAGGGTCACATTTGTCTCAGACACAGCATAAATCCAGCCAAACTGATCTGAGTACAAATTGATAAATATGCACACAAGAGTGCTTTAAACAGCTTCTCTTTAACTAGAAAGGAGTTTTCAGACTCAAACATCACTTCTGTCTCCTGCTATAATAAAGAATACAGAGATGACAGAGTTTCTCATATTGAATAAAAATGCTTAATTAAGTCTGTTTCCAAAACATGCCCCAAGCATAATGATTTTCTGATCTATTATTCATTGAAATACCACTACAATACAAGAAGCACCAAGCAACAGTTTATGTTACCAGTGTAAGCATTCCAGTTTTTATTGGAAAGAACTATCAGTTTAGTGGAAAAATTGTGTTTAATGTTTACATTCTACCTTTTGTGGTATCTGAAATGCTGTTTAGCAAGGCACACATCATGTCTCCTTCAATGTGGTGAGGATTCAGGATGCGAGCTGACCGCTGGGTCATTTTAAATTGGTTTTCCAGTTCCAGGAAGCTTTTGTCTCCAGAGAGTACAGTGAAAGGAATTTGCTTGGGCAGGTGCTCATCCAGACGACCAGCCTACAGGGAACAGATGACAAGTGTTGAACAGAGATGATGTTTCTATCTCATTTGGCTAGGCTTTGTGCAAGACAGGTCTTCATTGGAAAGTTTTCTACAGCAATGTATTCCTGCTTTTATGATCCAAGCCACATTACCCCACTGTGAAAGGCACTGTTTCAAAAGTTTGATGCTCAGATCTTCTTCATGTATGATAGATACAGAAGAGATGGAGTATGGAACAAATTCCTAAAAGCAGCATTTTAGAACTGTCTCCACATAAAACAAGTCATCTGTGCAGAGCATTTTAAGAGTAACATGAAAAGCAAAATGAAACATAAAACCACTGTTGCAAAAATGTGCTTATACAGTTAGAGAAATAGTAGTTTATCTAACTGATAAAGCACTATATGGCCTCAAGCTGCACCAGGGGAGGTTCAGATTTTCACTGAAAGGGTTGCCAAGCATTGGAACAGGCTGCCCAGAGAAGCAGTGGAGTCACCATCCCTGGAAGTGTTCAACAATCATGTGGATATGACATGGCTTAATGACAGTGGAAGTGCTGGGTTTATGGCTGGACTTGATGATCTAGAAGGTCTTTTCCAGCCTTAACAATCTATGATTCTACATTAGGAACACGAGTCCCCACAGCATCCCAGATTCCTGTCCCTCACCTGCAACCCTGCCAAAGCCCAAAGTCTACTGAATAAAGGCACTGCTCTCTGTCAGCTCAGCAGGGTCTGTGAAACTGGCACCCATTCAACTCCATTGTAAAGATGGCCTGAGATTTGGGCTACTTAAAGAGTGATGAAGGAGATACATCACTCTTAAACAGAAACTCTAAGAAGTGCAGGTTTTTTACTCTTCATTCCCTAACCAGCTCCTTTCCCCTCCACAACAGACTGTTGTCTTATTTGGGCTAATTTTTAAATCACTTCTTGACCATCTGTCTCCATGCAATCCAGGTTTATCATTCTTTATAGTGGACACAGAAGTCTCGTGGAAAGAATCTAAGAATGTCATCTGCAATTAGTACTGAACATCAACAGCAGATACCATCTGCCACCCTTCTCTGGGTACAGGACACCACAATAAAGCAAATGTGCCCTAACTTACATGAACACAGAGAGCAAAGTCTGCTGCTTCTCTTCTGGTACTGCAACGTGGATGAAGAAAGAAACAGCCAATCCTCTTAAGATAATTGTAAATTTTGCAATGCACTGGAGGCTTCCAGTTGCTGTATCCTCCTATACAGTGAAGAGGAATAGTATTAATAGTAATAAAAACCAAACATGAAAAACAAATAAACCATGGGTTTTGGGAGAAACACCTCTATGAATTAAGAATGAAAAAAGGCAGAAGCAAATATAAAAGTGTCTTTAAAGACAGAATTTATTTTGACCAATGTGAAAGCTAAGAAAAACATATAACCAAAATCCCCCCAGCCCTCTTGTTCTTTAGATATAAGGCAAAAAAAAGGTAGCTAGATTAATACTACTCATTCAATTTTATAAGTTTTTTTTCCTTCAAATCCTGAAAAACTTATCTTCCAGATAGCATGTGCTTTTAGACACAAGGATGTGTTTTTTTCCAGCTTGAAGCACAGTTATGGTTAATGTGCAGAATCAGAAGAGCTCTGGAAACAGTACAATTAACAGAAACACTTCTCTTAAGGAAACCTGTACTACAGGAGTTAAAAAGTCAAGGTGCACTACAGCTGCCTGACACATCACATGTCAGAACTCATTAAAAAGAGGATCCAAGAACTGAAGCAACAGCTGAATCAAATGCTAGAGTCCTGACAAACCCTTGGATGCAGTCAAGGACAAGCAAGCTGAGGCTACAACTGGGAAAAAAGTGCAGGAATTTTCTGAATGGTATCCTAAGCATGTAGTTACTGGCTGAGAAAATAGGTGGATAATAAGGATGAGATAAGTATAGTGCATGCTACAGACAAAACCAGTACCAGACTGAAAAAAGCTGCAAGGGAAAGGAAAGAAGTAGGAAGTCTCTCAAGAAGAGAGGGACAACCAGAGGAGCTTGCACCATAAAAATACATATGACACCATAAAAAGGCAAGCAAATGGAAGGACAATTTCACCAGACTGATTAAGAATTTTGTAACATTCCAATGGCTAAGAAATAACAGGTCTGCAACATGGAGGAAGAAATGTTGCTTTATCTGCCAGATGACAGAGTGGCAGGATGTACGAAAGGATTGTGAATGGAAAATGAAAGCAGTCACTGATGGCACTTCACGTGAGGACATGGGGAACCAATGCTCAAACAGGCTGCAGAGGATGCTTTATTGCCAATGTGTCCACCTGCAGCCTGACAAAGAAAAGCATTCCTCAGTAGATTTCTCCTGTTTCCTTCTCTTTTCGGCCTAATGGTAAGAACATGATATCAAAAATGATCTTGAAGATTTATTACGAGTCTACAGGGAAATGATTTAGTGGTATCAGTCCATAAGAAAAATATGCTATTTGCATGTTTTTCTCATTTGCTGTGACAGCCCTCAGTCACTATTTGGGAAAGAACTGTAATCACCAGCCCTGTTTTTTGGCTGCATAAATGTACAACATAAGCATTTAACCAGGGGAGCTGAAAACAATGACAGACCTATATTTATTTAGTTTGTTAGCCCACAAATGGATGAAAGACAACTGAGTATCTGAAGACAGAAACAATGGAGGAACTCAAAGCAAAGCTAAGGCTATACTAGAAACAGGAATAATAGAATAATAGAAATAATGCAGATATATAATATAAATATAATAATTAAAAATTCAGAAATGTTGTTTGGGAAATGCAGGAAAAAGATGTTGCTGTATTTTCACAGGTTAAACAAACAAGAATAGCATACCTCAAGTAACTAAACAAACCATTATTATGAGAGGGTACCTAAAACAATAGATCCAGATGTGCCTGGGAGCCTCAGTATAGTGTTCTCATGCTCAAAACCAATATAGTTGACACTAATAAACTGGTAAATTTTTCTCTGATATGAATATGGACCATCTTATTCACAAGTAACTCTTTAGCATGTTGTTTTAGTCCACATGCTTCAGGGGCCATTCCCATGAGGCAGCCTGCATGCAGCAAGCCCATCTGAAGTAAGGAACTGAGTGGTGCTGATATGGGCTGTGCTGTGCCATCAGGCACCTCTGTTTGGAACATCTCTGTGCACAGACTCTTAAAGTACCTTTGGGCAAGAGTATTGTATTAGTAGGGGTTCCTAATGATGGACTAGTAACACTATAGTTATACAATGATTATTTCTTTTTCTTAAGTCAGAGAACAGAAATTTCTGACAGTACAGCTCAGACATCCCTAGGTGCAACCAATTTTTTTCTAGTGAATCAAAACTATGTTTTAACCTTGGAAAACAGTAACAGCACAGAAGACCTTGTCATAACAAACAAGCTTAAGTCAATTAATGACAAATTAGTTTTGAGTAAATTAGATAGAATAACAAAGTATGACTGAAAGCCAGTGTCTGAATTCATGTGGGGAAATTCTTTACTAGTAATTCTTCTTTACTAAGTAATTCTTTCTAAAACCTACACAGAGTATCCAGACATTTCTTCCAGTCAGATTCCTCATAGTTTCTTATTTTTATCAGTAGAAAAAGTTTTTCCAAGGCCAGGTAGATTGAATAACTGTAGAAATAAACAAGCCTTCAGCAATTAAAAACTACAACCAAACTCTAAACCACAACAGATTTCAAGGAGTGCACAGGTGAAGTGAAATCTGTCCACATGTTCAAGTTGGGTAAAGCCTTACAAAAAAGAGTAAGAAAAACAACAAGCTGTTCAGCCATATAGAAAAGAGAAAGTACATAAATGAAGCAGCTAAGCAGCATGGATGAAATAGAAATCTAGGACCATTAGGCATAATATGGAAAGTGTGAGGTATCTTTTATCTTGTTTATCTTGTGAGACTCAAGCTGGATTACTTGTGTCCAGTTCTGGTGTTCTCAGCATAAGAAGGATATGGAACTGTTGGAGCAAATCCAGGGGAGGGTCAGGAAGTTGATAAGAGGACAGCTGATGAGAGCACCAGCCCTGTGAAGACAGGCTGATAAAGTTGGGGCTGTTCAGCCTGGAGAGGAGAAGGTTGCATGGAGACCTCACAGCAACCTTCCAGTATCTCAAGAGGTCTAAGTAAAGCCAGACAGGGACTCTTTGATAGGAACTGCAGGAGGACTGGACAAAGAGTACGGGGTACAAACTGAAGGAGAAGAAATTTAGGTTAGATATTGGAATGAAAGTTTTTACTGTGAGGGTGGTTAAACACTGGAACAGGTTGCCCTGGGAGGTCTTGGATGCCTCAACCCTGGCAGTGTTGCAAGCCAGGCTGGATAAGGCCTTGAGCAACCTGGTCTACTGGGAGTTGTCCTTGCCCCTGGCAGAAGAGGTTGGGACTAGATGATCTCTAAGGTCCATTCCAATCCCTTAACATTCCAGGATTTAAAACCTCAAAATCAGTGCTTTCTGTGGCTTCTATGTGTACAGGAATGCTGTTACAGAAAGGCCAAAGGTAATGACAACACAGGTAGTGATACTGAAGTAATGGCAGAGTAGAAGACAAAACTGAGAAGAATAACCTGCTTTAACAGGGAAGGTCAGAGGATCCGTCCTCAAAACTCCTAACAAACAGATACCAGATTACAGGTCCAGAAGCACATGACTGTTTGAATCCCTAACACTTTACATTAACAGTCATACTTGCTTTGCCTTCATCAGCTAACTGGAAAATCTGTTTCTGAGAGGAAGGAAAGAAAAAAAAAAGTGACCCAGGCACCAACAAGCCCTTCTGTCCAACGTGAGCAACATGACAACTCTCAATTTTCAGAATATTCTTCATTATCTTCTATGGGAATAGATAATAAAAAAACACTTAGCAAAGAAGTGTAGTGCAAGAGTGTTTACCAAATGTAAAACATACCTGGCCTACACACCTGGTAAGATGATGCCTGTGTTTCAGGCCATCAATATTTTGAAACTATCCCTTATCTACACTTTATTGAAGAAATCAATGTACCACAGACAGTATAAAGGTAGATACAGATAAAATATGTAGAAAAAGCATGAGGTGGACAAGAAGTTGGTTCAAAAACAGATAAGCAAAAGCATCAAGTTAAAGGGATGCCACTAGCAGACTTTGCAAACTGCTGTGATCTTTAAGGTCCCAAACCATTCCACCATTCTATGAAACTCATGACAATGTGAGGTCCATCAATCACTGGTATCTTCAAGATGGGATGTACACCACTGTATTGTTGTACAGGGTGACCAAGGCCACCCTTAAAAGAACAAGCCAGAAACAGAACAAACTTAGAAGTGTAAGAATGCCAAATCATGCCTTCTGGAACTAAAAAACCACACCAAAAACAAATCTCCCAGCCTCATGAGAAGGACTTAGGAGTTAAAATAATCTCTGAATATTATGGCTGTCCTGATGATTATGAAAATATGATACAGCTTAAGTTCGTTCATGAGGGAAGCCAGAAGGACTCCTGAACAGTTCTGCAATTCTGGAACAATATTCTACAAGGAGTAGTAAGAGCAGTGGAGGTTTACATGGAGTCTGAAAAGATCAAGAACATTTCTGTTACACAGTGCCTGTGACACTGCAACTTTAGAAGCCCTAGTGAGTACTTGCTCCTGTTCTTCATTCTCTCAGATTCAAGGCATTTCTGCTCAAGTACATGTGTGGACTTGTTAATCTTATCTTTTCATTTTCTTCAAACATTTTTTACCTTGAAAACCCCAGATAAATGTCCCTTGGTTCAGGTTAGCTGGCAGCTGTGTGAAAAAGCTTCCCCAGTTGTCCAGATCCACCAACACAATGTGAGTCATGGTACTCAGGTAGTCAAGATCAGGAAGTTCACCATCTTCAATGGGATAAAAAGGATACATTTAAAATTCATGTGACTATCTGGTCAACCAACTTGCTTTTGAAAATTCTTGTATTCATATATAGTTACCAAAAAAAGCTAGAAAACATGATGTTATTTGGTGACTGCATAGACTTTAAAATCAATTAAATTAGCATTTAATAATGTACAATTAGAGAAATTAGTAGAATCTGGCTATATGATGGTGTAGATCTGGATAGTTTTGTGGTAAGCACAGAAAGCTGTTGTCCTGCACCGAGACATTTTAATAACTCCTTTAATATTCAGCTGTGTACCCCCGACTGTGGCAAGTCTCTGTGCCATTCAATTGCCTGCATACATAAAAGCACACAAAATGTTCAGATACACACATTTTGCTGTACTTCTAACATAAATGTCAGCCTCTTAATCAAAAGCATTGTGACACCACTAGTAATCAAGAAACACTTCCAATTTCTGAACACAAAGTACACCTTCAGTTTTCTCAATGTCACTCTTAGAAGTGATAATGAACTTGAAAAAAACTTGCATGCTTGAGGGAAATATATATACTGGGAATATAAATTCTCAGCTGATATTGAGAATTTTGGCAAGCTAAGAAAGCCGAGATGATGGTGGTATAACAGGACTGCCCACACAGAAAGCACTAACAGGCTCATAAATATTTATATATATAAGGAAAGCAAGTTTTTTTTGAATGTGTGTGATAGATCACTTTTACACTTCTAGGCATCAGATCCCTAATTGGGGTATCCTTGATGGTCCACTTCCTTTTAACATCAAATTATACTCCAAACTAATTTGAAAATCAAATGTTTCAGTCTCAGGATTCTTACATCTGCCTTTTTGTTTGTTTTCTTCTAAGGCTTCATACACATGGCATATAACAATAAATTGTGGAGTCTGAGTTTTGGAACTTTAAGTACTGAGAATTCAGTATTTGAGAAATAGCAAGGACTAAATTCTGAGCTCATTTACAGACTGATGTAACCAAACGCTATGTGACACATACTGACAATGAAACAGAGTGTGTTAAGGACAGCAATACTTTTCTAATGCTGAAAGAAATTTTCTACATACTTTCAGTAAGTTCTTCATACTGTTCTGAGCCTTCTTTTTTTATTTTCCTTCTCTCTATTGGACCCTGCGGAGGAGACAACTGTGACCTGTCCTGAGTTTTGGATGGAGATCCTTGAAATCGTTGCTTGTGAGGTTTTTTGACCACACAAGCCCCACTTGCTGAAAACTTGAATACTGTGCCTTCTGATTGCGATGCAAGACTCGACAGGTCAGGTTTCTGCAGGAAGCAGTGTTTCATGTGATAGTGCTGGTGAGCGCTATGAACATCATCGAAGTTTTTGTTGCACGCAGAACATCTAACAACGTACATCTCTCCCTTAGATTTCACTGAGGTGTGAGTCTTGAGATGGCTTTTCAAATCAGCAATATTCTGTGCTGTTGCAGAACACAAGCAGCATCGAAACCACAGGTTTCCTTTTTGCAGCATGGCTTTCTGACACTTCTCATAATCATTCCTCCTGTTTATTTTGGAGACGTAAGTTGTCCGGCAACCACAGGTTAAACGCTCTCCTTCTTCGACTGGGAGGAAGTCCTCATCTTTTTTTATTGATAGTTCCATCTGCTCAGGCACAAATGTATAGTCCTTGCTATGAATCTCCCTGTAATGGATTAGAAATTCTTCCTCTGTGTCGAAGAAGAGATTACCACAAAGGCCACAGAAGTATTTAATCTGCATCTCCTGATTATGATGCTCTTGGAAGTGCCGCTGTAGTGTTCCTATTTTCCGAAAATGATTTCTGCATAAGCCACATGAGTACCTGTGAAATGCATGGCTTTCTAAGGACATGCAATGTTGTTTAACACTCTCTTCAGACTCAAACATCTCCTCGCAGATGCGGCACTGCCATTTTCCCACAACAGGAGCACTTTCAGGGGACAGTTCTACAGGGCTGGAAGTGCAGTCTTTCCCTTCACCTGCAGAAACGCTCACTGCATTGGAAGCAGATGGCATAGGTTCATCTTCTACAGCCTCTTGCTCATAGTAGTAACTATGTCCACCATGAAATTCAGTTATGTGTGCCATAATATCCTCTTCTCTAAGGTCTACAGAGCATGCTCTGCACCAGAGAAGAAAATTAGTCAAGTGTGCTCCTCCATGGAATCGACTCATATGCAGGCGGATAATGCTTGAATTTTCAGCCAGCTTTCCACACACAGCACACTTGTGACAGATCCTATTTGCTGATAAAATGTGCTTTTCTACTGACTCTTCTGTAAAAAACTTTTGAAGGCATTCACAAAACCAGGCTTTTACTTTGCAAGCACTACCCTGACTTTGGTTTGCTACTTTATCTTCACTTTTATCTTTTAAACCACTCTTCCGTTTTGAAGACGACCCCATTTCACTGGTGGACTCATTTGGACTCAAATGTCTTTTAAGCAATGGTCTCGACCGATCCACAATGTGCCACAAATGGGACTGATTTTTATGTTTTCCATTGACATGGCAGAACATCAAGATGGACTCTTCCAGCGTGGTAAAAACTCTAATGTTATGTTGAGTGGTTTGTTTATGTTGGGTCATCTGATCCTTATCAGCAAACAGTCTGTCACAGTTCTCACAGTAACCTTTCATTTTAAATATCTCTGCAACTTGGGCGATGCTTTTCTTTGACAGTGCCATAGGCCCAGAATTATGACAACGTGTTCTAGAATGGATTAAAAACATAAAGAGGTTATATCACAACCTGAAATTTTTTTAAGCTTTCAGATGTACCTGAAATATTACCTAGTAGCTACACCAGTAAGTGCATGGAAACAGTGTCCTCTGTGTACTTGAACCCACCTAATAGCTTGCCAACAAAACCATGCAATGTATATCTACTCTCTGAGCTTTGAAGAGAATTAGGTGTTAACTTCCAAAGCTCACTTGTATTGATGCTTATGTTGTTGATTGTACATTTTCAAAATCAAATGCTGTCAACTTAGAAATAGTGGAACAGAGACCAACTGTTGTTGTTTTGTTACAGAAAATACAAAAAGGTTCCTGACGTTGATCAGCTTTCTTCAGAGTGGAATAATGCTAAGGGGGCAGGCTTTTGATTGTTTATTCAGGAAGTCAACATTCAGCTGAGAGTTGTAGTTGCCCTGAAATCCACTAGTACCAGTAAAAGCACTTCTGGATATCTATCATTGATCTATGGATGTTCACATTATAAAGACAACTGAAATGAGCTGTTTCACAAACCTGAAATGAGCTGTTAATTCCATATGGGAGCGCAGTATCTTGAAGCAGGACATACACTTCACTTGGAAGGAGACCTCTTTGCACAGAGATATCAAGAGGTTCTTTGCAAAGGATGGAAAAGGCAGTGGATGGCCAGACTTCAATGCATCTATAACACAGAATGGTAGAAAGTGCAACCACACATTAGTTTTTCCACAGAATTTCAGCTCTCTCATGACACAGTTACTGCTGTTACTCGTTTGTGACAGGGATCAGAAAGCAAGTTAACAAGCCTCAGCTGAGCCACGGTAACTGTGCAATGGAAGCTGTAACTAAATCCTGAACGGTTTTAAAGTTCTGTAACTACCTTATACCTGAATCTGTTTGCATCTTGCTTTTTCATACTCAGTGACTGACTTTTCCTCCTTCTACAATGCCAGGCCACATCTCTCTTAGGAAGACTCTTACCTTCTCCTCCACCTATTACCAGCTGTCTATTCTTACCACATACAATTTTTAAGCCATAGAGTATTTTTCTTTAAAAAAAGTACACAATTTATTTAATAAGCTCTGACCATCTCTTTCTCTTTCTCATCCTTAATGTTAATTCTTAAATTTTTAGCTACAGTATTTTCTGATGTTCTGAGTATACACTCTACATGTAACTTCTGGTACCAGCAGAATAAGAAAATTCTATTGAAAAGAGAATGGAAAATGGTCTGTGGGTTATATATTGTTCATGTTCTGCACCTTAGCAGGCAAATTCTCTTTGATTTTTCTGTTTAGTAAGATATGATGATCAGTAGGCAGTAATTTGAGGTTATGTCTTTCAGCTAACTTCACTGGCAGATCTCAGATCACGTCAATAATTATTAATCATGAAGCCTGTCTAACACAAAGTAAAAAATGGAGCACTCAATTTTTCGTTCTGAGTTAAGCACTCTCCACCTCTAAAGAAAACACTAACTTGTGCTTTTAATCTTTTCAAAGCAATAGCCCACCAGTAATCTTTCTTAAAACCTATGACCTGAATTTAAAAGCATCTGCAGTCATCACATTCAGAATTAACACTCCTTTGAAAATAAAAGTTCATTAGAGTGACAATACAAAAGGGAAATTATAACCATGCACTGATTGTCACTTTACTGCATGAAGGCAGCAGTACTGACTCGATCTGCAGGGGATTCCTTCAAAGCCTGACTTTTCTGTACATTTCCTGCAGCCACTCTGGGGGAGGGCAGAAGTCAAAGATACACTTAGGAGGCTGAGAAATAACTATACCAATCCTTTTGGCCATGTAGGCTTGTCCAGAGAGCTACCATGTCTAAAATATGTCCAGTTAGCAGTTTAGCTAACATTGAAGTAAATGCTTTAATGCCTATTGCTTATGTCAGAAATAAAAGTTCAGTACAGCTATGTTGGGCATTAACCCTGTTTGCAAGACCATGATCAGACAGCTCTTTCCTCTGGACTCTATTAAGCATTGTTCAGGATGCTGCCAGCTCACAATACAACCAGTATTTCAGCCTTCAGCAGCCATGTAGTCAGTGCAAGCCACCAGACCAGCAGCCATGTGCCAGCTAAGGACTCTAAACTTGCAATTATATGGAGAAGAAATTTTCACAGGTCTTTGCCATCAGGAATGCCAAGGACACTGACAAGAAAAATAGCCTCCAAGCAGACTACAGACAGTAGAGTAAGGGGAAGGAACTCAACAGACACTGACTGGAATTGAAAAAGAAATTTATGTAGTTTTGTCTGAGTCTCTATCAACATGCTAAATATAAACTTATTCAGGAAAGTAGTTGCATGGAGTCACTGGAGGATGAGAAGTTTACATGACAGACTCGACAGCATCTCATTACAGCAAGTGTGATAGAGGAATCATTTTCACACAAAAATATGAATTTCAAAGCATCACATTTAGGATCTTAAAAGAAAAATAATTCATTAATAACAAACTTTAAAACCTTGAGCTTTTTTATGCAGCAGAAAAACATAAGTCACTTCCTATCTTAAGGATGAATTACCAGAAAAAATTAAAAGCTGTACACTTAGTAGCAACATACCACTCTGTTCAGAAACCTGGAGGAAATGGTTCTCTTTTGACATATGCTGCAAACACTCTTCTCTTTTGGTGAAAAGGAGGAAGCAGTTTGGGCATGCAAAACACTGAATATGCTGTGGAGGAGTACCTTTTTTATGCCCATCATTTTCATTTAACTGGAAGAGAAAAGTATCTATTTAAGAAAAAAATTAAGTCAAGAAACCAGTGCCAGTTCTCATGTACTTCCCATCCCTCTCTCATTTCTGTGGTATTATTTTCACTTTTAGGTTTTCAGCTACCACAGCTATATTTATCTACAGCCTACCCCTCTGCACTTCAGCTCACAAGACACGAGGAATGGTGAAAGTACCACTGCCAAACCCTGCTTCTCATCCACCCTTACTACACTGTCAATTTCTCCATCCCCTTCTTCCACCACTGGGAGCAAGCACCTTCCCACAGACGACGGGCTCCAGCAATTCTTAGCCACTCCCTTTACCCAGGCTCTAAGTAAAAGCTCCCTCTGTCAGTAAAACAGCTGTTCTACCTCATATCAGTTCTTGCCTAATCTTGCTAACCTCTCTCCCCAAAATGCTGCTCCTCAGAGTAGCCTGAAAGGTCTGTGACTATTGTAGAAGACAACTCCTTCCACCTGCTTTGCCTTCTACATCAGAGCTCTGCCTTCAGGACAAACATCCTTTAGTTCTGCTTCTTCCTACATCACACCAAGCATCTTCATTATATGCTTAGAGATTTGACTAGGATTATCTCCCCACACCTACACATCAGAGTAATCCCATCTTCTCAGTGTCTGCAAGAGACACCCACTGCCTTTCCCCTACCTTGGCTGCTACTCCTGCTGATGCCCCTGAATGCATCAGAGGCACACAACTTTGAAGCCATGGAAAAAGAGCAGAGACAAACTATGATGCAATCTTTCAGCTTGTCAGGTATGACTACGTATCAAGAGTTATTACTATAAGCAAAATTAAGTCTGATTTTCAGAAAGTCTAAAACTTCCCCAAATTTAATGCAGCTTCTGGAGACTAGGCAGGAATATTTGTTATCAAAACAGCCAATTTTGAAAATGCTGTCCACTATCCAATTCAACACCAGACTGCTTAAATAAAAATCCCATCTCCTTTCTGCTGCTTCTCTTTGCTGTCACTTATTTCCCTCTAAATTCCTGCCTTTACCTTTCATAGTTTTGGAAATGCAAAAAAAAAAGGAATCAACAATACCAACAGATGGACAAGAGGTTCAAGACAGAACTATTGGCCTCTTGAAAGCATACCAAAAAGTACAACCTAATAGTCACATCTTAAAGGGAATTCTGTCAGGCTACACCAGGTGTTTGAAACACAGCAGAATTCGAGAAAACTATCTTGATGGTAACAGAGAGGAAACAGGGTTAAAAAAAAAAAACAAAATTAAAAAATCACACCAAAAATCAATGCATAATTTTAAGCCTTAAACCCCCTACATTCTGTCAGGCAAGTTATTTAGCCTTATGCTCTTGCCTTAGATAAAAGATGATCACTGTACTGCTGAGAGGTTGAAAATCTTTCGCAGCATATCACACAGGCAACAGCATTATGTGGGGGTCCATGTAATGTGACTGTTGGGTCACAAGGAGAATGATCAAACCTGGAGAAGAAGAAATAATTAGCAAACTAATCCCCTCTAAATAGTCAAATGGCTTTTTTTAAAATGGGAAAAGTTCTGTCCTTTAATGCTATCAGACAAAAAAATCTTATCTAACCTATCTAAAGTGTAAAAATTCCTTACTTCCCTTCTCATGAACTGTATCAGTTGAAGTATCCTGTACAGAGATGGTTCTCCCTGCAGCTTACCTGTTCAAATGACCACTCTGGAGAGAAATCATACTGCTTTTAAAATAACTAACAAAGCCTTAATTTCCTACACAGACATTTTTATAATGTATTTATTTTTACCTCCCTGTCTGGGAGTTCTGGTTGGGATGGAGTTCATTTTTTGTTGCAGCTTGTGTGGTTGTTGTGTTTTGGATTTATGAACAACAGCATTGATAGCACAGAGAAGTTTTAGTTACTGCTGAGCAGTGCTTGCACAGTGTCAAAAGTCTTCTCTGTTTTCAGACTGTCCCATCAGCAAGGAAATGCTGGGAGACAGTTGGGACAGCTGACCTCAACTGGCCAAAGGGACATCCCATAGCATAAGACATCATGCTCAGCAATAAATTTGTGTGGAGGAGGAAGGGGAGATAAATGGGAAGACAAATGCCATCACTCCAAGTGACTGCCATGTGTGACAGAGCTCTGCCTGTTGATTCCTTATTTTGCTTTGCATGCACATGCAGCTTTTGCTTTATTAAACTGTTTTTACTTCAGCCCAGATCTCTCTCACTTTTACCCTACACCCCACTAGGGTGAGAGAGTGAGTGAGTGAGTGAGCAGCTGTGTGGGGCTGAGCTGCTTAAGGGGGTTAACCCATGACACTCCCTCAACTTCTCACCACCCTGCCCATGGACCCAAGTCAATGGGCAGTATGGGCTGAACTGAACACAGACACACTGAATGCTGACTAGCAAGATCAGCTACGAACACACAGCCTTACAGCTTTTGTTCCTCTTGCCCTGCATTAGGGGCTTTTCTTTTTATCTTGCCATCAAATTGATGAAGGTACAGCTAAACTGGAGTATGGAAATCTTACTTCCCAAAAAAACCCAGATAATAAAAATGCTAAACAAGAGGAAGACAACAATTCTGAATGAAAAAAACAAACCACAAACACCAAGTAAAAAACCAAACCAAACCAAACCAACAAAAAAACCCCAAAACCATGAAGATCATCTATATAAATTGTTTCATATTAACAGGCTCTCAAATGGAGCTTTGTCAGTACAGGCAGTTTAAAGAAGACTCAATGCTGATGTCCTAAGTTAGAGCATATTCTTTTACCATTATTCCTTGCACTGAACTCTTGCAATGTATGTCCTTACCTTTGAAGGTGACCTAGAAGAAGATGTACATTATCAAACTGTCTGTTGCAATGCATCACAGGACAACATTTGGGAGTGCTGTTCACTTGAGTCTGACCTGCCATCTTACAAACACCTCTTCTTCCACCGTTAACAGAGCCTGGTTTCAGACCTGTGTTACAAAACAAAGTACTTAACCAGAACCTAAACTACAGAGGCTTAACAAAACAAACAACACACCAGCCCTAACACATTCCAGAGTCAAACTGTAGTGATTCTTAAAAGCAAACTAACAATGCACTCACTGTCCTTCAATCCTACTACAGTAAGTCTGTTCTTTCACTGTCTCTTCAATTCCCAGTAGTGTAACTTTTCAAACAGTTTGACACCCTTCCTCTGGTCCTCCAGTATTTTAAATTCATTAAACATTGTGAAGTTACACTTACACTTTCCCAAGCAGCAGTTCAACAGTAATATTTTTTCTTCCTAGCAACTTTGCTTATAAAAATAATTAACATGGCTTTTGTGGTTTTTAGACTTCGTATCTTAAATTTTCTAAGTAGCAAAGCATTACAAGAATAGCTTTCATGGAAATAAAATGTTTAGGAACTTTCAAATTATATGCTCTAGCAAAATTATTATTATTATTGGATTTGGTTATGCACAAGGCACCTCCAAGCTCAACACAATTTTCCTATGTTCTACTCTGCAATGCAGGTCTTAGAAACCATCACTCAAACTTAGTTTTCTATTCTTACCTGGCATTTTTAACCATTGGTCCACACACAACCTTGCAGCTTCCGTATCACTGTGTTCCCGAATAAATTCTAATTCTTGCAGCCCATGAGCATACTGGGAATCAACTTTCTCCTGAGGGAAAAAACATACCAGACAATGCTGTGATCAAATTTTAAAAAAAAAAAAAAGAAAAAGAAGAAAGATTAAAGACGTATCTCAAAACTTACTTATGGGTTCCTAAAAAACACATACACAAAAACCTAAGTGAGGGAAAACGTCTCTTACAATTTGACTGACTTCTATTTAATACAATAAATATGGAATGAAAGAGAAAAAAAAAAAGAAAAAAGGCATTTTCACTTTGAAGACTAAATTTAAGTCTGCAGTTTCATTACCTGATGAAGAGTGGAGAGCCAACCAGGAGGAAAATATTCATCTTTAACAAAAGGATCTTTTAGCCTTCATTCTCAAACTGCTTCAAAAGCTACACAATTACCTCTGACTCCACTTTACAGCTGAAAAACTGTATGTGGAGACATAAACAGATGGCCAAATTCCAAGTGGAGGAGACAGAAGGGGGATGTAGGCCTCCAGACTTCAAGGCTACCTTGAACTGTATCTAGTCTAGCCTTTTGTACTCTGTTGCACTACAGTTGCATAGTCCACCATAGACTGTAACACACTGTAACTTTTCAATAGTACAATTATGTGATTTTAAAAGCCATTATCACTGTCAAGAAAATGAGGCTGGGAAGTCAGCACATTTCACCAACTCTGGATTTACATTTGTCCCTGTTCAATTCCATGAAGTTCTTATAATCATTCCTTCAAGATGTCCAGCTCCCACTGAGAGCAGCCCTATCATTAAGCCTATTGACTGTATCTCCCAGTTTGTAATAAAAGTAAAAAGCACATTTATTTAAAATGGCTGCAAAGTGCAACTAGTGAGACTCAACTTGAAAATTATGCCCTAAATGTTGAAAATTATATCCCATTATGAAATACTACCTGACACAGAGATTAATATGGCAAACAGCTTCCCAAAAATCTCAGACAAAAGCAGGTAAATAGCAAGGCTTGCCTGCATGGTGCTTTGTGATAACTGTTAATTTTCAATTAATTGAAGTATTAGAATATCAGAATAATTGATGCTAAGTTTCCTCTGCTATTATACAAACAAGAGAACAAGTTTTTGCCATTAGTTTTCATTAATATAATTTTTCCCCCCTTAGGAACTGCAGTAAGACTAGAAAACTGACCAGGTGAAAGGCACTGAAAAGACAAAGTTCATGCTGTGTTTCACACGATACCCCCGGAAGCAGAAGTCCAGTTGCTAATTCCAGGTATGCCTCACCAATTTTTCTATTTACTTAGTAGTGAAAACAAAGACTCTTGTGACTACAAGGCCTTTATGATGCAATTCTTCCAAACCAAAACATATCCAATACCTTAAAGGCTTTGTTTTTCTCCTCTTTTTGCTGTTTCTCTACTTCGACGTGGCGTGCCAGACGATCCAGGGTTGATGCAACTCGCTCCTTCTGGTAGTCAATGTGATCCTTACGCTTTGTATTTCCCTACAATTGGAAAGTTATACTGTATTTTTATACTGTATTTGGTGATTGTTAAATAACAGACACTAATACAGTGAAAAGTGTAATTCAGTAAAGACACTCTTATCCTGAGTTCCATGAGATACCCTGTAGTTTTCCTTTTTACCAGCATCTGTAACTTCTGTTAAAACACAAAAATCTCCAACCCTCCTCTCCACATATTCAAGGCAATTCAACATGAACATCAGCCTCACCATGAGGTAGAGGAACATGCATGATTGTGCTGAGTATCCCAGAAGTCTCCAACAAATCAAAAGTAAGTTCTTCTCAGTAAACAAAATCCCTCCTCACTTCAAAGCCAACATGCATCTCATCTAAAAAACCTGAGAACTGCTATCTAACACTGAATACCATCTTCAAAAAGGCAGATCATTAACTTTTTCTAGCCTAAGGGATAGGCCACATACTGTGGTTTCCTCTTCTTACACAGTCAGCTCTAGAAATGATCCCTGTAGTGTCAACCTGTGTATGTACAGAAGATCCACCTTTGTAATAAACCTGATTCTTTAAGAAACATCCTCTGCTGCAACACAGGAAAACAAAAGTCAAAAGACGAGTCACTGCTGCCAAAATCACCTCTAGTAGGGTCTATCAATGTCCCTTTCAAAGGCCTGGCAGAGCAGGCAGAGTAAGTTCTGGGGACAGATAAATTAATGAGCCTGCTTCTGACTTGTACATTTTTAGAATGGATTATGAAGGATTAGGCTGAGCTAAGGCCAGACTGTCACTGGAATAAGGTCATTCAACCCACAAATTGTTCCTAAAAAGTTATTTTAGAACGAAAAGGCCTGGTAGTAGACCAGATGTTTTCAGGTAAGAAACTGGACACCCCAACTTCTGAGGCTGCATGTAAAGTGACATTTTATTTCCACACACTTATGAAGATGACTGAAAGACAAATAAAAGTACCAAGTCCATTTCAAGGTGGAAAAAATGGCTCTGGAAAAACTGAAGTGTTGGTATTCTTGCTTTTCACTCAACAGCAGGTAGAAAAATCAAAATATTTCAATATTGATTATTTAGTACTTGTTAAAAATACATCTAATGAGACTTTTGTGAAGAGTAACTGATAGGAAAAAATACAGAAGACCAATTATTTTATTACATTGCAACATACTCACATGAAAAGAAGAACTGCTGTTAGGTTCTTCATCCTCACTGCTAACAAGATCAATGCATTCAAGGACAGGCCTTAAAGGTCCTTCCTGGAAAAAAAGTGTTAAAAATCCACACACAAAAGCATTACATTGTCTTCCTCAGAAATAAAATGTACCATCTCTGCCATATACTGGCAGTTTCTTCAAGATATTAACAATCATGTAGGGCAGGCTTGGAAGTAGCAGAGAGAAAAGCAGCATGGAATCCTCTCTGCTGCTCTTAATGCATCTCATTCTTTACATTCTTCCACCTTTCAAGGCAGCAAAGCTGCTCAGCTGGCCAGGCATGAACAGTCCTCTCTCTCACTGGGGAGAGGAGGGATGACAAAAGCTATGAATCAAGCTGCCAGCCTCCAACTACCCCCAAAGAGTAACTTTTTATCATTAAATAAAGATAAATAAAGATAATAATTTTCTAAATGAAATATAAAAGTAATCCGCTGCAGATTTGCTTCTGTAGAAACTGACAGCCTCTGCAACACTTTTAAGAAATTAAAACAGGTGTTAGCAAGTAAGAGTTCAAAGACACACTCTGACCACCTGACCACTATAATGTGTTTTGAAATTTCAGCTGATCCTAACAGCTGTACCTTCTTCAAGGACAGAGATTTTTCTTATTTGTGTTTACTTACTCTCAGGATTCAGCAACTAATCAAAACTTACAAAATTGACAGCTCAAATGCAGAGTAACTTGCTTTCAAGCCTAGAAGTTCAAGTGATCAAAACAATAAATTTAACACAAGTAATATTACACTTAAGTGTTTTCTGCACACATTAAATGTTCTTTTTCCTTTCAAATTCTGTGCCTTTTTCTATGCAATTTTTGTGTACTGTTTACCACCACAGAAGACAAACCCCAAACTGAAAGTTTTGAGAACCTTAATTACTTTATTTCCAGCTGGTTCAGCTACACAGTAATGCAAAGATGAAGCCAACCCTGAGGATTCCATCACTCTAGGAGAGTCAGGAAGCTGAGGATCAGAGAGCTTCATCCTACTTCTAACTCTCCACTCGATGAGTGGGGGAGTAAATCTTGACACACAAGAGCCTGTGATTACAAAAAACCAACATGGACAAGCTCCCCATGAACAGCTGAAAGCTGAGGCCTCTCTAACTGACTATACTGGCATACTTGGCACCCAGACAGACACAAAACATTCAGATGTACCAGCACTAGGATATGCTCAATCTTTATAGCTTATTAGCAGATCCTTCACATTAAAAAAAAAAAAAAAAACAACAAAAAAAAAAAAAAAACCACATTCACCAGGTTTCTCCCTCATTAAAAGCCATCATGGTTCACTATTCAAGTCCAATAACATTCACTGGATGAANCCCCCCCCAAAAAAAACCAAAACCCAACCAACCGACCACAACAAAACAAAGAAACACCCAAACAAAAACCCCCCCCAAAACCCCCAACATGATCCACTTCTAAATTACTTCCCAAAACAATCTTCAAAAGCCATTCTCCTCATAAACCAACAGCCATGCCACTGAGCAACAAACAAAAATCACAGCTCCTTCTGTGAGTAGAAGAATTTCTAGGTTTTTAATTCTCTAGGCAGTTGTGGCATCTCTGCTGCTATTCACAATCTTGCCTGGAAGCATCAGCATCAAATCAACAAAAGTGTAATTTCACTATGCTATGCAAAACACTCAATTTAACTGTTAATACAATCCAATTTGTTTAACTGGTGACTGGTAAAGATGAAGCTTTATATTTATCTCCAAGGACAGTTTCTTCTCAAGGAGTTCTGTGAAGCTTATTTTTATTGCTTCCCAAAGTTTCCTGCAAAAGCCCTAATTGTGGTCTCCCTTTCCTGCCCTTCCTCACTTCACTCCATCTTTGGGTGGTCAGGCCTAGCTAACAGACACCTTGTCCACTGACACACCATGCCAGCTGTTTGTTTGTTGTTTTTAGCTTTTGTGTGTGTTCAGACCAAATACCCAGCTCACTTAAACAGCACAATTAAACTTCTGCATAATTATACACACACTAACATAGAGAAAACATGAATCTAAGCTTTCATGTGATCACTAACTTATCTTTGACAAATAATTATGTGAACATAACTGTGCATACACATGTAAGCATACTTATTATCACAGAACAAGTTTACACTAAAATAATTTTTAAATTGGCACAAATTGCACTGTTTGTGTTCTAAATCTTTGTCCCAGCAGAGTGCCAACTTTTAAGATGGCTGAGAACTGACCAACATTGTGAATCAACATGCACTTAACAAGTTCTGATTTTTTTACCTAGCAAATGCAAAAATTCTAGTCCCTGGCTGACTTGGGATAGGTGCAGAAACAAAAGAGTTGCTTCCTAATACCACTACCATTTTACTCAGTTCCTGGTGTGATGCAACTGAAAGCCAGAGAGACAAGTATTTCATTCTGAGTATCTAATATTTAACACCTCAGAGGGAAAGGAAGCAAAATCTTTTAATGGTAACTACCATGTTTTAGTGAATCACTTGATTTGGGATATTAACTAACTCTCCTCTAAGTCAAATGCTTTTGGTGGCAACCTGAATTACCTATTTGTGCACAGGGCATTACACCTGTGAATTGCTTCACTCTTGCCTTATCCTTCCCAAGTAAACCAAATGGGGGCAATGCCATCCTATCTTAAGAACACAGTAATAACAGCTTGAACTGTAGATTAAATCATATTTCTCTGGTGGTATGCAGAACTTAAAATGTAATGATTAAAATGGACAAAATATGTTGAAATTAAGAATTAAAAGGTGGAAAATTACAGAAGAATAGTTTTAAGTTTCTTGAATGAGGGTGAATCAGACTACAAAAGCTGAAAATCTCTGGCAGCAGCAGATTGACAAAAAGTCCTTATTTGATGGAGCAAAAGCATAGTCCTACAGTATGAATTCAAACACCCTAGCACAAGTGAATGAAGTAGAAAAAAACCCAACCCAAAACCACAAAGAAAAATCGATCAAAGAAACAAAAAACCCACACCAAAGCCACATCTGACTGTCAATAAGAAAAAAAAAATAGAAAAAGGAAGAAAAATACAGATCACATGGCCTACAACTACTTGATTTCTATCAAAATGAGCACAGGTTGGGATACCCCAGTGGCTTCTCCAATTTATACAGTTCCATCTTGTGCACAGGGAATTTAGGACATACAGATGATCAGGAGGCATCCATCTATAACACTTATGAAGACTTTAAGTTTCCAGTCATACACATTTGTAATATGGAAATGATGATCTAAAGAGCCAAACAGTCTAGAAATCCTTTTGCAAAGTCCAAAGTCATCTTTGTTCATAAGAGCAAACAAGATCTGAAGACATAATGCTGATATTAGGTGATAGCCAGGGTCACACACCTTTCCCCTCATATTCATCAATTACAACAGTAATCCTCCTCAATCCAGGATGTAAATCCTGCACAAAATTTGAGCAGAGTCATCTTCCTATATATGGCAGCCTCTCTTGGAAGTGACAGTCACTGGGACCAAAAAGGATCCACATTATCCACAGGCCAAGCCAAGAGGAAGAAAAAAAAAAAGGCAGCCAGAAGTGTTGATTTTATTTTTGTTTCCGGTTTCTTTCTGTTCTTGGTGCTCCAGCAGCCCTTCAATATTTACACATTCCAAGCTATACTAGCTTCCTTGTTCATTGCTCAGTTTGAAGAAAACAAAACTTAGTCATGATCATAGAATCATAGAATTGTTTGGGTTGGCAGAATCATCTTGTCCCAATGCCCCTGTCATGGGCAGGGACACCATCCACCAGATCAGGCTGCTCAGAGCTCCCTCCAGCCTGGTCTTGAGCACTTTCAGGGATGGGGCATCCACAGCTTCTCTGGGCAACCTGTTCCAGTGCCTCACCAATCTCACAGAAAAGAATTTCTTCCTAATGGCTAATCTAAACATATTCTTAGTCTAAAGCCATTCCCCCTTGTCCTGTCACTACATGTTCTTGTTAAAAGCCCCTCTCCACCTCTTCTGTAGGCTCCCTTCAGGTGCTGGAAGGCTGCAATTAGGTCCCCCCAAAGCCTTCTCTCTTCCAGATTGAACAATCCCAATTCTCTTAGTCCTTCCTCAGAGAAGAGGTGCTCCATCCCTCTAATCATCCTACTGTCCCTCCTCTGGACATGCTCCAAAAGGTCCCTCTCCTTCCTGTGCTGGGGGCCCCAGAGCTGGATGCAGCACTGTAGGTGGGGGTGGCATCAGAGTGGAGCTGTGGGGCAGGATCCCCTCCCTTGCCCTGCTGGCCACACTGATTTGGGTGCAGCCCAGGACACACTACAATGTCTGGGCTGCAAGCACACATTGCCAGCTCATCCACCAACAATCCCAAGTCCTTCTCTGCAGATGCACATGAATGCTTGTTTGTATATAATGAACTCTGAACTCATTAACCAATTTTCCCCAAATCGACCAAAATATTAAGACATCTCAGAGATAATCAACTACTTATAATTCTTGCCAAAAAACACCTATCCTTCATACTAGAGCACCTAAATAACTCTGCAGAAAAAGTCTGTATATTGAACTTTGGCTTTAATGAAACACCATACAAATCTAGTAATTATTCAGCAAATTGTTAAAAAATGAGACAAATCTACAAAAAACAGACCCTAAAATACTAGCATCATTTAATCACTTGACCTTAGTAATATGACTTGCTCCTTCAAGAAAAACATCTTTAGATGTGTAGATGTGGCTCCTAGGGACATGGTTTAGTGCTGGGTTAATGGCTGGACTCAATGGATTTTATGGTCTTTTCCAACCTAAAAAATTGCTATGATTCTATGTAACCCTGCCAATTAGCAGCACTTCACTGATGAGAGACTGAGGCCAGAACATAGGCAGCATGAAAATCATCCTGCTTCTCTTGGATATCCAACAGATATGAGTGTCTTAAAGTTAAGTTCACAAAAAGCCTGTCAGCATTAGACTAGGTGTTGTACAACACCAAGTGCCTCACAAGTTGAGAGGATTGTTTAAGGCCTCTAACTCTTTATTTCCTTCCTCGTTTAAATTGAGTATAGTGGTTTCAACACTGACTTGCAGAATGAGCAGTGATTTATTCCACCAACTCTAATGGGACTAATCATAAAGCAAAATGCTGTGCAATACAATTACCAGGAAAGTTATCTACAGTCCCTTCTCATACACCTCACTGATCACTGTAATCCCCCCCTCACCTGCTCGGATACTCAATACAACATTTTCTCTAAAGGACCCACTGACATCATCTTATGCCCTTCCAAGAAAGAGAACATAAATCTTTAAGATGGAGTTGTTATCTGACACAAACATCCACCAATGAAATTATCTTTATATTCAAAAGCAGTGCTTTATATCGAAATATAATCATCATCAACAGAGTCAATGAAGATCCCTCTCCTGTTTACTGGACTACTGAAATTGTGTTTTTTACAACAAGCAATGTACTTCCAGTACAAGATCTACTTACTCCAACGAACTCAATCTCGTCTTCACTTTCAGAAGCTGGTGATTTACTCTTGTGAAGGCTGTCAGAGCTATGAGACTCCATTATCTAAACAGAAACGAAACAAACTATATAGTTTCACTTTGTAAGTTCTGTTTAACTATACAGCATTTTCCATTTTACACCTTCTTTGGCTTTGCAGTCTGCATTCAACAAGTCTCTATCATTCACTTCCAATTATCAGTGACACCAGAATAAGCGACAAACGACTCTGACTCGAATCCACTACTGTATTTTTGCAAACACGTAAAACGTGGTTTTACCTACACAGCACACCAATACCTACACTCCTCCGGCAGCCATAGCTGCAGTGTAGCAGCCCAAGAACACGCTTGAGCCTGAAACCCCACCAAGAGCCGACACCCGAGCTCCAGCCTAGCAGCGCTCAGCCACCGACGAGCCGAGGCCGGCCCGTAACAGCTGCGGGCGAGCTCGGGCGTTTTTACCAGCTGCGGCTGCTCTGGCTGCTTCGGGCCGCTGCCGGAGCGCGGCAGAGGGCTGAGCTTCCCGCTCCAAAACAACGGCGGGGGCCGCGCTGCTGACTCACGTTCCCGTCCCGCACGGCCCCGCGGCACGGGGCTCTGCGGGCTCCGCACGCCGGGCTGCCCGAGCTGCNCGCGGCCCCTCCTCTTGGGCTTTCTCTTGGGCTCTCTCCTCCTTCCGGCCTCCCCTCGTCCGCCTTCAGTGCGGCTGCATCGAGTTCCTGCTCGGAGGGGGAAAAGCCGCACACCGCTTCCGGGGGGGGAGG